>JAAGEH010001376.1:347-53493 GCA_011751065.1 Lasiurus cinereus
CCATCCCCCTCCATCCTCCCCTCCATCCTCCATCCTCCTCCTCCATCCCCCTCCCTCCATCCTCCTCCCTCCCCGCGGACCCCGGCGCCCATGGCCGCGTAGGGCGCGGGGCGCGGCTCGGGGAGGATGCGGGCGCTGCGGCGGGCGCTGCGGGCGCCCCCCCGCTCGCTGCTCGCCGGCCTCTTCCTCTTCTCGCTGTCCTCCTCCTGCCTCTACTTCGCCTACGTGGCCCCGGGCCTCGGTAAGCGCCCCGCGGGGGGGGGGTGCCGCGGGGGTGGCGGAGGGGTGGCGGGGGCAATGAGTTTGGGAAACGCGCGTGGAAGGGCCCTGCTCCTTCCGGAGGGTCCCCGGCAGCGCCCCCCCTTCCACTCCACGCCTTTGACGCCGAAACCCGGGGGTTCCCTTCCCTCCAAACGCCCCCGATGGAGAGCATCGGGCTGTGGGAACGGGGTGGTGGGGGAGCCGGGGCAGGAGACGGGGTGCAGGGGCCTGGGGTTCCAGGTCACCGGGGGGACTGGGGTCACAGCCGGCCGGGGGAGGGGTTGGGGGTCAGAGCCGGCCGAGGGGGGGTTGGGGGGTGCAGACAGAGCTGGGGAGGAGAGGCGCGGGGGGCCTGCTGATTGGGGGGCGGTTTTCCGGGGTTCAGACTCTGCGGGGCAGGCAGAGCCCCCCGACACCTGCCAGGGAGATAAAACATAATAAAAATAAAACGGGGAGCAGCATCAGGGCGGTGGTTGTGGGGTGCAGCGTGTCCACCTGTTTGCCGCTCTCTGACGCCCTGGGGCAGCGGTTCTCAACCTGGGGGTCGCGACCCCTTGGGGGTCCAACGACCCTTTCACAGGGGTCGCCTAAGACTATTGGAAAAAACACCTATTTCCCATGGTCTTAGGAACCAACACACCGCTCCTCCTCGGTGTCGCCAAGTGCAGCCATGTAGTTTACTGTTGTCCTAGGAAGACTGTTGCCCATGCTACACCACGATTCAAGACAACATTTCATTTATTTGTCATTAGGAATAAATATTTCACCGTATCTAATTGTGGTTATCACTGTGCTTCAGTTATGTTCCATTTGTAACAATGAAAGTGCATCCTGCCTATCAGATATTTACATTACAGTTCATAACAGTAGCAAAATGACAGTGATGAAGTAGCCACGGAAATAATGTTATTGTTGGGGGTCAGCACCCCAGGAGGAGCTGTCTGAAAGGGCCGCGGCCTGAGGAAGCTGGAGAACCGCTGCTCTGGGGTATCCTCTGCCCAATGGGCCTCCTGAGGGAAGGGCCCCGCTCCTCAGCCCCCGTGGGCGGCAGAGGTGGCATTCCAGTGGGTGGGGAATGGCCACAGCAGGTGAACATCCAGACGCCCTGTGTTTCCAGAATGTCCCGTGTTTCCAGAGCGTTTCGAGTTTCCCGGGGTGGCTCTGTCTTTCATGCCGCGCTCCTGAGGGGACCCGCCTGGCACCTGCCATTTCTTGATAGAC
This sequence comes from Lasiurus cinereus, assembly GCA_011751065.1. Classification (NCBI taxonomy): domain Eukaryota; kingdom Metazoa; phylum Chordata; class Mammalia; order Chiroptera; family Vespertilionidae; genus Lasiurus; species Lasiurus cinereus. The sequence goes on from JAAGEH010001376.1 coordinate 1,830, forward strand.
ACCCGTCTTCTGAGCCGGTGCGCCTGCTCCCCGGGTCGTGGCTAATCACGCCCGGCCTGGCACAGGGAGGACAGACACCTGCCGGCCTCGGAGACAGGGTTGCCCCAGGGCCTGGGCCTGGGTGGTGAGAGGTTCTGGGTGAGGCGGGCGGTGGGGATGGGAGAAGCAGACCTCGCCGAGGGTTTTTCCTTTTTCACCGGGAAAACACACCAGTGACTCTGGAACCAAGAGGGTTGGCATGCTGGTTGATGCCAGTACTTCTCAGAGTAAAACGGTCTGCACCTTTTTATACCTCACTAGAGGCCCGGTGCACGGAATCCATGCAAGGGTAGGCTTTCCGCCTTAACGGTGTGGCTCAGTGGTTAGAGCGTCGGCCTGCAGACTGAAAGGTCCCGGGTTTGATTCCGGTCAAGGGAACATACCTTGGTGTATAGAGGCAGCTGATGGATGTTTCTCTCTCATGGATGTTTTTAACTCTATTCCTCTCCCTTCCTCCCTGTAAAAAAATCAGTAAAATATATTAAAAAAAAAAAGAGAGAGAGAGAGTAGGCCTGCCTTCCCCTGGCTGCCAGTACCAGCTTCCCTCGTAGCCCTCTCTTTGTCCGGAAGGACATCCGGTCTAATTAGCATACTACGTTTTTATTATTAGAGATTATTTTTTACTAAAGTATAAAGTACGGCCGAAACCGGTTTGGCTCTGTGGATAGAGCATCAGCCTGGGGACTGCAAGGTCCCGGGTTCGATTCCAGTCAAGGGCAGGTACCTTGGTGGCGGGCACATCCCCAGTAGGGGGTGTGCAGGAGGCGGCTGATCAATGTCTCTCTCTCATCGATGTTTCTCTCTATCCCTCTTCCTTCCTCTCTGTAAAAAATCAATAAAATATATATATTTTTAAAAAAGTATAAAGTGCGATATTTATCTTAGTTCAGGTGTACAGCTTGACTTCTCGATGAAATTTCGGGTTCCGTGAAGATACATAAGCTCAGAGGAGGCTTGCACATCTTGGAAACCTTGCTGTATCCCGAAATAGAGGTTTGAGGTCAAAGTTTGAAGAGGTATGAATATTTTAACAGGTTATTCCTCTTTAATGCAGCTTTTTCCTGGAGGCTAATTACAATACTCCTTGCAGCGGTAGTAGAAACGACGGTGATAGCTCAGTGGAGCCAGAGGAGTTAACCAAGCCAGTCTGCAGGCTTTCCTTTAAACCCTCTGCCATGTTAGGAGACTCCTCAACGAACTCCTCATCCTGCAGCATTTTTTTATTTTCTCAGGCAGCTCTTTAAGGACTGGCCGTCTTTAGGGGATGTTATTTTATTAGACATTTAACTGTGATATGTTGGAGAACAGGTTTTTATTTTTATTTTTTATACTTAGATAACCAGTTTCTTATTTTCTTTTTTTTTTAGCCACATAACATGTGAAAGGTATGTTACTCAGCAAGCTAACCAAAGGAAGTCAGCTCTTACCTGAGAGTCATCTGTTGTTTTTTTTGTTATGTTAGTGAATTAGTGCATTATCTATAGACTCTTAAAATTCAATGGATGCGAGATAGGAATACATTTTTTAAAAAATTTACGCTTAGTGTTTGCCATAGCACAATGACGTATGGGTCATAACCATGTTGGCCGTTTTCTTGGGTTCAAACTCTGTGCTGTTCTGATGGGTCTTATAATTTGTGACTTTGAAAAGTTGATGAAACCTAGCAAGAATGAAAAACACAACTTACAAAGTTCTCTGTGCCTGTGGGACGGAAGCTAGTTCGCAAACCCAGTGGTACTTAGTGGGAGAGGAAAGCCTCCTTTGTATCTTTTAAGCGTTGAGGACAGTTTCCCAGTGGCTGCGTTTTTGCTTGGAGGCTTGGATTTTATCCTCGGCTACACACACTGTCAGTGTTTCTGGAAGCGTCCGGCTCGCCGCGTTCGCTTTTGGGAAAATTAAACTTCAAATACAGAAGTTTAACCATTGTGTGTCCGTCGTTCTTTGCAGTAAAAATAACGTTCTGTGAAAGAGGCAGCTCGTTCAGACGCCAGCCCCTCAGCCGGCTGCAGAATTGGGTTTTCAGGGTGTCCCTGGTGCTTTGGGGTGCCGCAGAAATGCTTGCTGCACGCTTTCCATTTCATCAGAGATTTCTTACTAATGAGACAGACCCCACACTAATTAGGTCCTGATAGCTCGTTTATTAAAGGTTACACCCAGAATCTTTCCGAAGTGATTCCTATTTTAGCCTGGATTACATCTTGAGGCAAAATGTTGTGATGACTAAAATGTATGTCGTAAGCCCCTTTTATAATTTTATTTATTTTTTTATTTATTTTAAAAAATATATTTTATTGATTTTTTACAAAGAGGAAGGGAGAGAGAAAGTCAGAAACATCGATGAGAGAGAGACATCGATCAGCCGCCTCCTGCACGCCCCCTACTGAGGATGTGCCCGCAACCAATGTACATGCCCTCGACCGGAATCGAACCCGGGACCTTTCAGTCCGCAGGCCGACGCTCTATCCACTGAGCCAAACCGGTCTCGGCCCTTTTATTAGTTTAAATAAACGTTGCCTCCCTTGTTAAAAAAGGTTGTATTCATCTTGTGGCCAGCAACCTGCTTAGTGGACATCCTCTATAATAAAAGCCTAATATGCAGATTGTCCCCTCTGGTGGTTGTGGGACCGGAGGTTCCACCAATAGTTGGAGGGGAGGCCAGGAGTTTGCTTGCTGTGACGTGCGCTGACCACGGGGGCGGGGGGGGGGAGGAAAGTGCGGAACGTGGTGGGCGCCGGTGATGTGGCCCAGGCAGTGGGCAGCAGTGGAGGCACTGCCCGCCCCCATGGTCCCCGGTGAGAGTGGACTGCGATGGGCTAGAGGAGCAGATGGGAGGGCAGCTCCCGGCCCAGCGGGTGTGAGTGTTGGCCCAGTCGCACTGCAGAAGGAGGCCAGTGGCGACAGCAGCGGGCACAGCCCTGATCGGTCTCCCAGCAGACGGGATGGCGGAGCGGGTGAGGGCGTGGCACCAGGCCACAGCAGGGTGCCAGGCGGGGCTGCGAGGCTGGGGCACGAGCTGGGGTCCGATCCCCGAAGGCCACCCCGAGGCACCCCGCCTGTGCACGAATGCGTGCACTGAGCCTCTAGTCCAGTGGTTCTCAACCTTCCTCAGGCCGCGACCCTTTAAGACAGCTCCCCATGTGGTGGTGACCCCCAACCATAACATTATTTCCGTTGCTACTTCATAGCTGTCATTTTGCTACTGTTATGGATCGTAAATAACTGTTTTCCAATGGTCTTAGGCGACCCCTGTGAAAGGGTCGTTTGACCCCCAAAGGGGTCGCAACCCACAGATTGAGAACTGCTGCTGTAGTCCATCATATTTTCCTGCCTCTTCCACCCAGAGACCTACCTCCTCACGCGCCTGCCTCCCCAGCTTCCTTCCTTTAGCTCCTCTTTCCTGGGCGCCTTCACCTGCGTGCCTGCCCCCATCCCTCTCTACGCGTGGATAGGACGCACAGCGGCAGAGGCAGATGGCAGGTCTGCGTGGTTTCTCATGTTTCCCATGATGCTCCGCAGCTCCTTGGCTGTTGGGGCCATCGTCTGCAATGAGTTCCCCCGGACTCAAGCTCCTGCTTTTAAGGATAACGGGGGACGTTTTTTTGGATGTTCTCAGCCACGCAGGAAAGGCAGGAAACGTGGCTTTATGTTCTGAACGTTAGTACAGCGGTACCTCGAGATACGAGTTTAATTAGTTCCGTCACCTTGAGGCGTGGGAAACTATGAGACACTCGAGTCGCGGTAAACGGGTGGGTCGTGTGCAGCCGGCCGATCCGCGCGATGACTCCTATCTCAACTGTTGCTCGTATTTCAAAGCAAAAATCGCTCGCTCGACGGCTCGTATCTCAAAAATCTCGTATGTTAGGGCACTCGTATCTCGAGGTACCCCTGTACTGAGGCTGCCCTCCCGTGCCTGCCTGGCCCTGGCAGTCCCTGGACAGGTGCATGCCCCCCCCCACCCCCCGGCACAGGCAGGAGCCCAGCTGTTGCCCTGTCTGTGCCTGATGGCAAAGAGGGGTGCCGTGTCCTAGCCGGGTTGGGAAAGGGATTTAGTAGGACAGTGGTCCCCCGTATTCCCTCCAGCACAAGGCGCCCATGTTCCTGCGCTGGTGTTCGAGCAGCAGGTGCGCCTGGGTGCGGGTTCCTCCCCGGACAGGGGGCCGCAGGCGGGCGGGGCCCGTGTGGGGTGGGGGACGGAGCGGTGACGGAGACCCAGGTCCTGCTCCCGGACAGCCAGTGGCTGAGCTGGGAAGGAGCTGTAGCCAGTGCTTAAAGAAGGGGAGGCGATGGGGTGCAGTGAGGGCTGCTCGAGACTTCCAGAGGAAGGGGCGTGGGGAGAGGGCCTGCGGGGAGAGAGGATGGGTCTGGACCCAAGAAGGAATCCCGGTCAGAGGGGACAGCTGGGGGTGCCAGAAAGCGGGAGCCTGTCCCTCCGGCTACTCCTCGTGGGGGGTGGAGGGCCAGACTGGGAAGAGGCTGGGGCTCTCCTGCAAGGCCTAGCAGTCTGGCTGGTGAGGTCCCCAAACTCCAGGCGGAGGGAAAGGTTGCTGGCTCCCACAGCTTTCTGTGCTGCCCCTGGTTCCGAAAGGCATCCACCATGCGCCTGTCCTCAGGGGGCAGAGGCGTGGGGAAGGGCGTGACATTCCGGGAGTGGGTGTCGCTGTCCCTTTACCCACCTGAGTCCTTAGTACCTGACGGGCTGCTTTCTTCTTTTTATTTTTGTATTTTATTTTTTATTTATTTTTTAAAATATATTTTATTGATTTTGTACAGAGAGGAAGGGAGTGAGATAGAGAGTCAGAAACATCGATGAGAGAGAGACATCGATCAGCTGCCTCCTGCACGCCTCCTACTGGGGATGTGCCCACAACCAAGGTCCATGCCCTTGACCGGAATCAAACCTGGGACCTTTCAGTCTGCAGGCTGACGCTCTATCCACTGAGCCACACCGGTTTCGGCTTCTTTTTATTGATTTCAGAGAGGAAGGGAGAGAAACATCAGTGATGAGAGAGAATCCCTGATCAGCTGCCTCCTGCACACCCCCTTCTGGGGATCAAGCCCGCAGCCTGTGCAGGTGCCCTTGACCGGAATCCAACCCATGACCCTTCAAGTCCGCAGGCTGACGCTCTATCCACTGAGCCACACCGGCCAGGGCCCTTCTTGGAGTCCAGGTGGCGTCGGGTTGGGCTGGATGCCCCTGGGCCCCTGGAAGGAATCCCTGTGCATGTGCTTGGCTGTTTGGGCCTCTGGGGGCCGGGCCTGCCGGGACTGGAGGAGCCGGCGGCGGGGGGTGGGCAGGGAGCAGGGGTGCCTGTGCCCAGGTGTGTGTGGTGGGGGAGGGCGGCCGGCCAGGTCCTTGCCCAGAGGTCCCTGGCCGTTCGGCCGGGTTTCTGCTGGCGCGGAAGGTAGCGGGTTGCCCTGCGGCTCTCTCACCGCAGACTGCAGCCTGCTGGCCCGGGCGGGGCGGGCCTGCTGTGTCCTGTTTGGTCTGGTCTCCTTCGACCTGAGTTTCAAAGCTCCTTTTCCTGTTTCCCTCCCCGCGTGCTCTCAGCTACAGGTCACCTTTTCAGGGCTCTTTTTAAAAAAATACATTTTACTGATTTTTTTGCAGAGAGGAAGGGAGAGGGATAGAGAGTTAGAAACATCGATGAGAGAGAGACATCGATCAGCTTCCTCCTGCACGCCCCGCACTGGGGATGTGCCTGCAACCGGGATACATGCCCTTGGCAGGAATCGAACCTGGGACCTTTCAGTCTGCAGGCCAACGCTCTATCCACTGAGCCACACCGGTCTCGGCTCAGGGCTCTTTTTACAGGTGAATTTATTGGGGTGACATTGGTTAATAAAATTACCATATTTTCTGGCGTATAAGATGACTTTTTAATCCAGGAAAATCTCAAAAGTCAGGGGTCGTTTTATACACTGGGTGTCGTCTTATAGGGCGGGTACATCTCAAACTGTATTTTAACTGGAAAAGTTGGGGGTCGTCTTCTATACCCAGCCGTCTTATACGCCGGAAAATACGGTATACGGGTTTCAGGGAGACGGTTCTACAGTACATCATCTGTACGGCACATTGTACTGTGTGTTTACCATATCAAGTCTCCTTCAGCGCCATTTATTTCTTCTTACCGTCTCCCGCCTCCCTCACCCACTTCCTCGGTCCTCACCGTAAAGGGCTGTTTGATTTAGGTCCTGGTGTTGGACATTTCTTCTGGGCCTTTCTAACTGGCCATACGTCTCACGCTAAAATTGGGGTCTGCTGTGTTGCAGAAAACACCAGAAGCTTGGCAAAGGGGAATACTGTAGTCCTCTGTTTTATTTGTTTAAAAACTCTTTTTAGTGATTTTTAGAGAGAGCGGGGAACTTGGATTGACCGGGCACGTGCCCATATGGGGAAGCGAACCGACAACCTTTAGGTTTCCGGACAACTGAGCCACAGGGGCCAGCCCTCTGTTTTAGAGCAGTTCTTTCTGTCGTGGGGTGTGGAAGGCACGGCCAGTGGCAGGGAGGGAGCTCTGTCAGTGGCTCAGACGATCGAGGATTAGTATGTGACCAAGGTCATAGTCGGGCGAGGGCAGAGTTGAGAGGATGTGAGTAGCTGGATTGAAGGGAAAGGAGAAGCTGTAAGACAGTGTTGGTGAATCCTAACCCGAACACTAACCCTAACCCTTACCCAAAACCCTAACCCTTATCCCAAACCCTAACCCTTACTCCAAACCCTAACCCGAACCCTTACTCCAAACCCTAACCTGAACCCTTACCCCAAACCCTAACCCGAACCCTTACCCCAAACCCTAACCCTTACCCTCACCCCAAACCCTTACCCTTACTCCAAACCCTAACCCTAACCCTAAAAAAGAAGGCAGCACTGGCATTGCAGCTTGGATGTGCAGGCTGTTGGTAACGGGAATAGAGAAAGGCACACTGTAAGGGGCTGTCTTGGCATTACAGAGACTGAATTGGGATGCCTCTAGGACAGTGGTCGGCAAACCGCGGCTCGCGAGCGACCTGCAGCTCTTTGGCCCCTCTAGGGTGGCTCTTCCACAAAATACCATGGCCTGGGTGAGTCTATTTTGAAGAAGTGGCGTTAGAAGACTAAGTTTAAGTTTAAGAAATTTGGCTCTCCAAAGAAATTTCAATGGTAGTACTGTTGATATTTGGCTCTGGTGACGAATGAGTTTGCCGACCCCTGCTCTAGGATTTTCTGGAAGAACTTGTCAGCAGGTGGAGGGAAATGGAGAGACTTGGGCATCTTCAGTATAAAGATTTATGGTATCTACCCATTTCTCCCCCAACACACCGGAGTCAGAAGACTAACTCCTGCCAGCAGAGGTGACTCCCTGTCAGAGACTCTTAAACGGGGAATGGTAGGGGCTACACTGGGATTTGAAGAAGGCCCACGGGTGGTTTGAAAATTGTCCCAGGCGGCTCTGCCACCCTTTTTCCTTCCCAGTCCCAAAGGTGAGTCCGTGGGGCTGACACCCTGGAAAGGGTAGGTGGCTGGCCACGCATCCCAACCCCATACTCGTCAGCCGTGTTGTCAAGGAAGAGGAGGAAAGACAAGCATGTGATAAAATTCCAACATCCACTTAAGATAAAGCCGCTCAACGAAGTGGGTATAGATGAACATACCTTCCCATAATAAAGGCCATCTAAGACGCTGACGGTGACATCATATTCAGAATCGCAAAGCTGAGAGCTTTTCCTTACACCAGGACCAAGAAAGGGATGCCCGCTCTTTCTACTTTTAGTCAATATAGTATTGGAAGTTGTGGCCAGAGCAATTAGGAGAAGGAAGGAAGGAAGGAAGGAAGGAAAAAGCATCCCAACTGGAAAGGAAAACATGAAATTGTCACCATTTGTGGATGGTGCGGTTATGTATGCAGAAGATCATAAAGACTCTATCAAAAACTGCTAGAATTCATAAACCCAGTCAAGTTGCAGGGTGCAAAATCAATATGCAAGAACGGTTGCATTTTTATACACTAACGAGAGGCCCAGTGCACAAAATTCGTGCATGGGTAGGGTCCCTAGTGTCTGCTGGCTGCCAGCTGGGGCCTGCCTTCCCCCGGCTGCCTGCCACCACTGCCCACCGCCAGTTGGGGCCAGCCGGGGGCAGGGGCCGTGGGTGCTTGGCCAGCTGGCTCTGTCCCCCTGGTTGAACCCTCGGTTGAGGGGACAATTTGCATAATGTTTTTATTATATAGGATAACCATCAGAAGGAGAAATTAAGAAAACTCAATCACAATTGCACCAAAAAGAATAAAATGCCTAGGACTAAATTTAACCCAAGGAGATGAAAGTTCAGTACACTGAAAACTGTAAGACATTGATGAAAGAAATTGAAGAGGACATTGCCAGAAGCCAGTTCCAGCATGTCATAATTGCAAGAGTTTCAGCAAAAGGTTGATGGAAATTGGGGACTCAACAAGGGCTGAGTCACATATGTTATCGTCTGTTGGGAATGGCTAAAGGCATTTCCCCAACCCTGAAAAGGATGATTGCTTGCTCCAGACAGCTCAGGGCAGTCTACAGAGCCAAATACCAACAGGACAACGATTGAAATTTCTTTTTGAGAGCCGAAAACCGACTTCTGCGCATGGGCCACCAAGTTTCAATCACACTGTATGTGCACACCTGCACGTGGTATTTTGTGGAAGAGCCACACTCAAGGGGCTAAAGAACCGCAATTTGCAGAGCACTGACTTAGGGCATCTCGATCTACTCGTTAATGCCTCCTCCTGGCCAAACACCTGAACAGCCAGAGGTAATCCTCCAATCTGACGATGCTTGTGTATACAAACCCTACCCTTTGATGTGTATATCAACCCCTTGCCTTAGGACAAATTGTGTTAATAAAAAGCAAGGGTTCCTAAGACAAGGAGAACTTAGTTCCTTTAGCTAAGTCTTCTCTGACTCCCTATAATGCCTTCCAAAATTATATTTCATCTCTGGACTCTTGATTAATTTACGCACAGCCCTTCTCCAGATTGCTGAACCCTCCTAGATGCTGGATCAAGACCACCAGCATTAGGACACAAATAAATAAAAAGATATTTTGTGTACACGCAGGAAGAATTAATAAGTTATTACCCAAAGCAATCTATAAATTCAGTGAATCGCTATCAAAATTCTAACAGCATTTTTCTTAGAAATAAAACAGTCCTAAAATTTGGACCCCAAGCAGTCAAAACAATCTCGAGAAAGAAGAGCAGAGCTGTAGGCATCACGCTCCTGGGTTTCAAACCCGATCACAAAGCTAGACTGATGGAAGCAACACGGTATTGGCACAAAAACAGGCACACAGACCAATGGACTAGAGAGCCCAGAAATAAAGCCAAGCATGTGTGATCAGTTAACTTCTGACAAAGGAGGCAAGAATGCACAACAGGAGAAGGGTAGTTCCTAACACATAGTGCTGGGACCACTGGACAGTCCTGTGCAAAGAACGAGACTGGATCCCTGTCTTATACCACACATAACAAGTCACTCAAAGTGGATTGCTTGACTGTAAGACCTGAAACCTGGAAAGTTCTAGAAGAAAGCATAGGCAGAAAGCTCCTTGATATTGGCCTTAGCTATGCTCTTATGGAACTGATTTCAAAGGCAGGAGCAACCAAAGTGAAAATAAATGGAATGGCATCAAACTACAAAGCTTCTGCGTATCAGAGGTAATCCATCAACAAAACAAAAAGCAGCCGAAACTGGTGTGGCTCAGTGGATAGAGCTTTGGCCTGGGGACTGAAAGGTCCCAGGTTCGATTCCGGTCAAGGACAGGTATCTTGGTTGCGGGCACATCCCCAGTAGGGGGCGTGCAGGAGGCGGCTTATCGATGTCTCTCATTGATGTTTCTGGCTCTCTCTCTCCTTTCCTCTCTGTAAAAAATCAATAAAATATATTAAAAAAACACACACAACAAAACAAAACAAAAAGCAAGCGACCGAATGGGAGGAGGTGTTTGCAAGCCCTGTACCTGATAAGGGGTCAACATCTAACCTATATAAACAGCGTCTACAACTCGATAACAACAAAATCGGATTAAAAAAAACAAAACAGGCAGAGAATCTAAACAGACATCTCTGCAGAGAAGGCGCATAGGGCCCACAAGTCTGTGGAAAGATGCTCCATGTCACTAGTCATCCGGGGACGGTAAGTCAGAACCACGACGAGATGTCACTTCACACCCGACAGAACGGCAGTTGTCAAAAGGGAGAGAGAGCGGGTGCTGGTGAGGGTGTGCAGAGAAAGGATCCCTGGAGCACGGCCGATCGGAATGCAGACGGGGAGACAGCACGGAGTTTCCTCAAGAAATTAAAAATAGAACTTCCATGTGATTCAGCAATTCTATTTCTGGGTCTTGATTCAAAGAAAGTGAAAAAGCCAATTCATAAAATATATGAACGCTGTGTTCATTGCAGCATTTGTATACGAGCCAAGATCTGAAAACAACCTCAGTGCCCCTGGATGGATGGGTGGTGAGGGAGACGTGGTACATGCATTCCGTGGGATACGGCTCAGCCACAAAAAAGAGTGGCATGCTACCATCTGCGGCTCTCCAGGCTGTTGTGCTAAGTGAAATAGGTCAGGCGGAGGAAGACACATGCCGTGTGATTTCATTTATTTGTGAAAAAAACAAAAACAAAAACATCTCATAGACTCGGAGAACAGGTGGGTGGTTGCCAGAGGCAGGAGAAGGTTTGGGGGTTCAGTGAAGTGGGTGAAAGGGATCAAGGTACAAACTTCCTGTTAGAAAATGTCCTGGGGATGCAATGTATACCATGGCGACTATAGGCAGTAATACTGTGCTGTAAAACTGAAATTTGCTAAAAATAAAAATAAAAATCGTGCCAAAACCGGTGTGGCTCAGTGGATAGAGCATCAGCCTGCAGACTGAAAGGTCCCAGGTTCGAGTCCAGTCAAGGGCATGTACCTTGGTTGTGGGCACATCTCCAGTAGGGGGCATGCAGGAGGCGGCTGATCAATGTCCCTCTCATAGATGTTTCTAACTCTTATTTCTCTCCCTTCCTCTCTGTAAAACATCAGTAAAATATATTTTAAAAAAATTAAAAAAAATCTTAAATGTTTAATTACAAGAAATAAAATGGTAACTTTGCATAGTAACAGATGTATGGGGATCATTTTGTCACGTAGACAAATGTTGACTCACGTGGTCCACCTGAAACTAATATGGTGTTCTAGGTCAGCTATACTTCAAACACAAAACAAAAATCCCACCAAACTTTAATCCGGATTTGGCTGTAAAAGGCTTTCAGTCATGTCTTTACGGTTAAGTTATACGAAGTTTGTTTACCATGATATCTTGATTTTGAAATACCGTCTCTTGTAATATTTGAGGCTTGTTAGTGTTAATAGGACCTCACTGAACGCATGTTATGGATATTGCCTTCCGGATACTGAAGGGACTCACTCCGGAATTATGACTGCTGATGATGGTGCAGGTTCCAGTTTCGCTCAGAGAAGGGAAAACTGGACCTGACTAGTATTTTCCTTTAAATCAAGAGACCTGTGGTGGAGAATGATAAGGTGCCTGGGTTATTGATTTGAAAATTCAGCTTCGGAAATCTTTGAAATTTATTCCATGCATTGCTCTCCTCTCCTGCTTGTGTGGCTGCCAGTTTCTTTTCGTGGACACGTGAGTTGAAATTGGGAAAGGTGTTTTTATTTTATTTTTTAAAAATATATTGATTTTTTACAGAGAGGAAGGAAAGGGATAGAGAGTTAGAAACATCGATGAGAGAGAGACATCGATCAGCCGCCTCCTGCACGCCTCCTACTGGGGATGCGCCCGCAACCCAAGGTCCATGCCCTTGACCGGAATCGAACCTGGGACCTTTCAGTCCGCAGGCCGATGCTCTGTCCACTGAACCAAACCGGTTTCAGTGGGAAAGGTATTTTAATTGTGAAAACACAGAGAAGTTGAGGACGATGGTGGAGCATCTCGTTCAGATCGGTCTTGCGTGTCTGTTTTCTCGTGATAGGACTCTTAAGTGGATTGAGACTCTGGAACTGTTAATTTCCATAACCATGTAATGTTTCTGGCGGTTTTATTGGTAGTTCGATCTTTTACTCTGTCATTTCATTAAGCAAATTGCCCTACTGGCTCGATTCTGGAACTGGACTGAACTGTCTGCGTTCTTCCTTCCCCGATTCCCTCATTTCGTTCCTCCATGACTTCTAACTCTGGCTCCCCTCGTCCTTGGAGGAAGCTATGCGTTTATTTTTGGTAAATGACGGTGAATCACCAGGCGGCAGTGCCAGTGGCTGCCACTTGTAGAGTCAGAATCTGCCGTTTAACTAGCAGCTAAGCGGGCTCTCTCTTGAACTGCTGATCTGGTTGGCGCAAAAGTACCTCTGATGTTCTGGGTGTTTATGCTTCTTCAGGGTTTTGATTTTTATAGAGGAGAACTGCTTGGCACCTGGGAGGCATTCGATCAATATTTGCTGAATAAACACGTCTTGACCCTGGACTTCTTGAATAAGATTATTGGGAAAGTAAAAAGAAGAAAAATTAATCCTCACCCAAGAACATTTTCCCATTGATTCCAGAGAAGAAGAGAAAGAGAGACAAAGAAAGAGAGAGAGAGAAAGAGAGAGAGAGAGAAAGAGACCCATCGGTTGCTTCCCTCCCTCGCCAACCTCTGGCTCCCAACTGCTCGCCTGCCTACCTGCCTGATTGCCCCTGACTGATTCTGCCTGCCAGCCTGATCACCCCCTAACCACTCCCCTGCCATCCTGATCGATGCCTAACTGCTCCCCTGCCGGTCTGATTGCCCCTAACTGCCCTCCCTTACCGACCTGGTTGCCCCTAACTCTCCTCTCCTGCAGGCCTGGTTGCCCCCACTGGATGCCCTCCCCTGCTGGCCATCTTATGCCCACATAGGGTTGGCCATCTTGTGTGTTGGAGTGATGATGATCAGTTTGCATATTACCTCTTTATTATATCGGATGATTCAAATAATCTCATAGGCTTCCCGTTTGGAAAGGTCGCTGTCTTGCTCCGTTTTTTCTCACGTTGAGCTGAGGCAGAGTGAAGGCGTTCTTTTGGCCAATGTTTCCCCTTTGTCTCAGGTGCCATCGGTCGTCATGTCTTTAATGAACAGTTTTGTTACCTGGCATCTGGAAAGAGTTTAGGAAAACTTGACTATCTTTTTTCTACCCCAGATCTTTTCCTTGCTACTTAAATTTGACTTGGTCTCAAGAGGTCAAACCGTGTTCTTTCTACGGAAGGTCTGTTCATTAGAAGTAAACGCTATAGAGTTTTTTTAAATCCCGTTTCCCCGTCCCACATCACGCACAGGTGTTCTCACCCGGTCTGTCCTCGGTGGAGGCGCGTGCTGGTGCCTGCGGGCTGGGCAGGGGAACGGGCCGGGCCGTGGCCTCGCCCTGGCTCGGTCCTGCTACCCCGACGCTGCCTGCCTCCTCTTTACAGTCGGAGGCAGAACTAATGCCGCAAGGCACTGACACCCCCGACCACCCGCTTCACGTGCCCCCGGGGATGAAACCACCTGATGGGTTGTGAACCGGTTAACGCTGGTCACCATTGGTTTTTCTCCTTCATTGTTTCATTTGGGCTTGAGACCTGGGTTTCGGTGGAGTGTCTAGGGTTAGTTTGGCTTTGATTGGCCATTTCCCCATGCTTTTGGTTGGCCCTTCTTCCTGTCTTTGTTTTCTACTGCCTCTTAGTTTTTCTCTGCTCTTCAAGTCCACTCAGGAGCAGAGCTGGAAGAAAGGCACGTCGTGTGTGTCGTCCAAGCCTAAGCAGGTTGGATGTAATGACAGGTCTGCCTCCGGAGAGGAAGCAGACCGGCTCTTAGAGATGATTGAAGGGGAGCGTCTGTGAACCTGGATTCCTTTCTCTTCCCCAAGATGGCGGGGAAAGGGAAAGTGTTTTTTCCTCTTGTTTCTTTTCTTTTTTAAAATATATTTTATTGATTTTTTACAGAGAGGAAGGGAGAGGGATAGAGAGTTAGAAACATCGATGAGAGAGAGACATCGATCAGCCGCCTCCTGCACGCCCCCTACTGGGGATGTGCCCGCAATCAAGGTACATGCCCTTGAGCGGAATCGAACCTGGGACCCCTCAGTCTGCAGGCCGACGCTCCATCTACTGAGCCACACCGGTTTCGGCTATTTCCTCTGTTTCTGGGCTTGTGTTATTTACTCTGCCTCTCTGTGCTTTGAGCAGGTTCACATTCACGTGAAAAACGGGAGGGGAGGCAGTAGGCAAGGTGGCAGCTCGTCTGTCTGCCCCTTCTTGAGGAGGTGGACCCAGGAGCGTAGTTGGCGTTTCCAGTTTTTTCATTTTTTTCCGAGGGTGTCGTGACCGTTAAGAGGCAGCTTATCTTAAAATGGAAAGGGTCTCTAGTGAACAGAGCCTGGCACTTCCTTGGTTTGTCCATGGCAAGGAGCATCCTTCCCTCCCTGTCTGAGTGGAGCTTATGATTTGGGGGTTTGTGGGTGGAGCGTTTAGAGTAGAAGGGGCTTCAGAGAACATCTAGGGCAGTATGGACCACTTTATTTATTTATTTATTTAATATATTTTATTGATTTTTTTACAGAGAGGAAAGGAGAGAGAGAGAGAGAGTTAGAAACATCTATGTTAGAGAAACATCCATCAGCTGCCTCTTGCATACCTCCTACTGGGGATGTGCCCGCAACCAAGGTACATGCCCTTGACCAGACTCGAACCTGGGACCTTTCAGTCCGCGGGCTGATGCTCTATCAGCTGAGCCAAACCGGTCTTGCTACCATTTTATTTTTTTTTAATATATTTTTTTATTGATTTCAGAGAGAAAGGGAGGCCAGGGAGAGAGAGAAAAATATCAGTGATGAAAAAAAAAAAATTGGTCAGCTGCCTCCTGAATGCCCCCTACTGGGGATCAAGCCCGTGAGTGCCCTGACCGGGAATTGAACCGTGACCTCCTGGTTCATAGGTCGAGCCACTGCGCCAGGCCGGCTGGGCTGTATGGACTATTTTAGATGAGGAGGCGGACACCCCGTGAGCTGCCCAGGTTATGCTCCAGCAAAGTCTGCACCAGGAGAGAAGAGGTGGCATCTCAGGAGGCGGGGCTGTTGTGTAATCTCCGTCAGTTTACCAGCTTCTCCCAAACAAGAAACCAGGGGCCTGTTTTTGAAGCGCTTAACCGCAAAGAATTACAGTGGCCAGTTTTGAAAATGCACTCTATGATTTTGTCTGCTTTTACAATCCTGGCAGGTAGATTTGTGAGTCAAAGGGAGTGTGAAAATTCAAGTAATTAACTGTAGAGAGGAAGGATCAAAATAGATATCGATTCTAGGTAGTCCTGCCCCGTGCAGCCCCAACACTTGAGAGTTTGCAAGCTCCATCTCCATAGCGGGTATTACGGTGGTTTAGGACAGTGGTCAGCAAACTCATCGGTTCACAGAGCCAAATATCCACAGGACAACGATTGAAATTTCTTTGGAGAGCCAAATATTTTAAACTTCTACCACCACTTCTTCAAAATAGACTCGCCCAGGCCGTGGTATTTTGTGGAAGAGCCACACTCCAGGGGCCAAAGAGCCGCCTGTGGCTCACGAGCTGCAGTTTGCCGAGCACTGATTTAGGATATATTATGATTAGGGAGGGGATCCTCGTCTCTGTGGCATGTTTTGGTTTGAGGGCATTCACCTAGAATTGTGAAAGTATGTTTTATAACTACAGTGGCACCTCGAGATACGAGTGCCCTAACATACGAGATTTTTGAGATACGAGCCGTCGAGCGAGCGATTTTTGCTTTGAAATATGAGCAACAGTTGAGATAGGAGTCTTCGCGCGGATCGGCTGGCTGCACACGACCCACCAGTTTACCATGACTCGAGCGTCTCATAGTTTCCCACGCCTCAAGGTTACGGAACGAATTAAACTCATACCTCGAGGTACCACTGTACTTACTAGAGGCCCGTGCACGGATTTGTGCACATTGGAAGTAAATGAATTAGAAGGTGGCTGGAGGGGCAGGACTGGGCGAGATGTGTTGGAAAGGCCCTGGAGCCAACTTCCTGCGCTCCCTCCCCAGCTGGCCGAACCTGGCGTGGCGCCGGGGCTCGAAGGGTGTCTGCGGAGTGAGTGGGGTCCCTCTGGCAGGTGGGGGTCCTTCGGCCTGGCCTGTGGGGATCGGGCCCAAACCGGCAATCAGACATCCCCCGAGGGGTCCCAGAGTGCAAAAGGGCATTCCGCAAGTTGCTGTCACTCGGCAGCTCCTGCATTGAGTGTCTACCCCCCTGGTGGTCAGTGTGTGTCATAGCTATTGGCTGGTCACTTAGGCTTTTATATATATAGACTAGAGGCCTGGTGCATGAAGTTCGTGCACAGGGAGAGGAGGGTCCCCTCAGCCCAGCCTGCACCTTCTCCAATCCGGGACATCCCTCTCACAATCTGGGACCGCTGGCTCCTAACCGGTCACCTGCCTGCCTGCCTAATCGCCCCTTACTGCCCCTCTGTTGGCTTGGTCACGTGTAACTGCCCCCCCCCCCCCCATCCCTGCCAGCCTGGTTGCCCACGCAGCCTGCTGTTTGGTTGTTACTGTGGGGGTGTCATGATCCATTTGCATATTGCCCTTTTATTGGTCTGGATGATTGCATACTTGTTATAGAATGCCTCTTCGAAATTCCTAAGTATGTTTTATGGGAGAAAATAATTTATAGATAAAGGAATTCATTCTATTTCTGTTTGGTCACTCAGTCTTATTCTAGCTGGTGGATATCAGTACTTTAATTCTTTTCACTTTTATCTTTGAAAAGCAGTGCTGGGTAAGTCTGTGGGAATTTAGAGAGGGTCCTTTCATATTTCCGTTTCCCCTTTGGACATGTTAATTCCGTCAGTGTGCGGGTTTATTGGGCAGTTTCCCAATTCTGGATATTTTATTAAAACTTTAAGAAGAAAGCTGACCGAGTCATGATATTTCTCCCTCTCCCTCTCTCTCTCTCTTTTATAGCCAACACGTATCTTTTTATGGTACAAGCTCGAGGAATAATGTTGAGAGAAAATGTGAAGACAATAGGACACATGATCAGGCTTTACACGAACAAGAACACGACCCTCAACGGGACAGGTAAGGCTGCTTCCTGCCTCAGCTGGCCCTGCTTCTGTCCCACAGCCGTGTACCCCCAAACAGGGACTGTACCCCCAAAGCAGGGACCAGGTCCCCAAGCTCCGGTTTGGCCTCCAGGTTACTCCCTGTGCCACTTGAGGGTGTCTCCCCTGAAATCCTTTCGCTGCTCGAGCCGAGACGGTGATGCATTCTATTCCGGGGTCTACAAAGCCCCGAGACCTGCATCCTTGTGATGAGGGTTTTGTGCAAAGAGACCCAAGTGCATTCTTGCTTCACCGGAATTCAACAAAACAGAAAAGCAGCTTGTACCTTCCCAGTTCTCTTGTATTTAAGATAAATGAACCACAAAAAGAATATTTCATTCATAGCAGCTGTTCTGCCTCCCCTTTTTCTCATGTTTTTTCTAATTCCTAAAACGTGTTTCCCAACCGTGTCCAGAACATACGTATTGTTTTTCGTTATCGAAGGTTCTTAATCATCTTAGGCACTTCTTAGGAGCTAAAGGAGAATTTACAAAATTAGAAATTAGTAGCTGATCTTGTCTTTAAAAAAAAATATTTTATTGATTTTTACAGAGAGGAAGGGAGAGAGATAGAGAGTTAGAAACATCAATGAGAGAGAGACATCGATCAGCTACCTCCTATGCACACCTTTTACTGGAGATGTGCCCACCACCAAGGTACATGCCCTTGACAGGAATCGAACCTGGGATCCTTCAGTCCGCAGGCCGACGCTCTATCCGCTGAGCCAAACTGGTTAGGGCTGCTTCACTGGTCTTTTAAAAACATTTCCTGGAAGATGTTCATTAGAACTCCCTGAGGTTAACCTGTAAGCTACAGGCCAAACGGACGAGGTGAGAGGGGTGTGCAGGGGCAGGTGCTGTGCCCTTTCCGCCTGCTCCCCGTTGGCTCCTGAGAATGAGGGGTGCCTCTCGGAAGGTTCAGCGGCTGGTGGTCAGGTGTTTCACCCTCTGTCTTCTCCCTGAAACAGTTAAAGATTTAATTTTTGTCGGCAGCTCTTCACTGTGCCCTGTAAACAACATACACACATACTACATATAGGACGGTCTTACCTCCCAGCCATAGGTGTTTTATTTTCTTAAAATGTATACTAAGGTAGGTAATACTTTTAGACCCTTCTACAAATTCAGGACTCTAACATACAGGTTCTTTTTTTTTTTTTAAACAATTCTTTATTATTGAAAGGATTACCTATGTTCCCCTCCCCCCCCATTGACCTGTACAGCCTCCTTCTCCCCTCCTCCCCCACCTGAGGCCTTCAGCTCCCTATTGTCTGTGACCATGGGCCATGGATATCTGCTTACAAGGTCTTCGATTGATCGCCTCTCATCCACCCACCCTCTGAGGTTCTGCACTCTGTTCCCTGCTTCCATGTCTCTGGATCCACCCCTTTCATCAGTTTGTTACTTAGATCTCACACATGAGTGCGATCATGTGACACCTGTCTTTCTCTGACTGGCTTAGTTCCCTTAGCAAGATATTCTCCAGGTCCCTCCATGCTGTCTCAAAGGGTAAGGGATCCTTCTTTTTTATTGCTGCATAGGATTCCATGGTGGAAATGTACCACACCTTTTATATCCACTCATCTGCTGATGGGCACTTGGGCTGTTTCCAGGTCTTAGCTATTGTCAATTGTACTATTATGAACATAGGGGTGCATATATCCTTTCTGATTGGTGTTTCTAGTTTCTTGGAATATATTCCTATCAGTGGGATCACTGGGTCAAATGGGAGCTCCATTTTTAGTTTTTGAGGCAACTCCACACTGTTCTCCACAGTGGCCGCACCAGTCTGCATTCCCACCAGCAGTGCACGAGGGTTCCTTTTTCTCCGCATCCTCACCAGCACTGGTCCTTTGTTGATGTGTGGATGGCAGCCATTCTGACAGGTGTGAGGTGGTACCTCGTTGGCGTTTTGATTTGCATCTCTCAGATGATGAGTGACTTGAGCATTTTGTTCATATGTCACATACAGATTCTTCATTTAACTCGACCCAGGCTTCTATAAAGTCCTTCCTAGTTGTTGGCCAAATGTGTGTTGAGGTCACCGCAGATCAAAACATTCCTGTCTTCTCCTTCTTTTCTTGTAGAAAGACTGTCTGGTTGTAGTTGACGCTTTATCAGTACAGTGACATTCTCATTAACTGGTCTTCTGAATGGTAGGACAGTGTTAGGAGAAGGGTATATACATCTTAAAGCTGCTTGAGGACTCGTCCTGGTTGAAGAAGTTGGCTGTAAGGTGTGCATTAACAGAGCTGTAAGCGTCTTTCCCTTACGGAAATCTGTATAATCCAGTTCCCTTCCTGGGGTAGAGTTTGTTACGTGTGCGCATGGGAAGCACAGAGAGGAGAATGACTGCTTGGAAAAGATGAACTGTCCCCGGAAGTGGGGAGAAGGAACCCTCTCCCCTCTCACCACGTCATCCTGGCAGTAAAGACTGAAGAGCCCATGCAGACTTGGAGAACGTTTTGCCGACTTAAAAAAAATCCTCACTCGAGGACCCCTTTATTGATTTTTAGAAAGAGGGGGTGGGGGGAGAGAGAGAGGGAGAGAGAGAGAAACATTGATGTGAGGAACAGTGACCGATTGCCTCCTAGGTGTGCTCTGAGCCCGAAGATGTCCACCCACTGAGCCACACTGGCCAGGGTGGATGTTTCTGAGCCTTTGAAAACTCTTCCCTCGGGTCCTTTAAGGCGGGAAGCTGTCCTTGGGAGACAGTCCGCACATCAGTTAGGACTTGGATTTGTTTGTAAGAGATCCAGCTGTAAACTCATGAGGGCTCTGGCCTCAGTAGAAGAGGTTGGGAGAGGGGTAGGGGTAGGGGTAGGGGGAAGGGCAGAGGGGGAGAGGGGCGGGGAGAGGGAGATTTGGCGTAGGCAACCATGAGCTCTGCCATTTGCATTGATGTTGGACAATTGGTATAGCTCAGTGGTCGGCAAACTCCTTAGTCCACAGAGCCAAATAGCAACAGGACAACGATTGACATTTCTTCAGAGAGCCACATTTTTTAAACTTAAACTTCTTTAACGCCACTTCTGCAAAATAGACTCACCCAGGCCGTGGCATTTTGTGGAAGAGCCACACTCGAGGGGCCAAAGAGCCGCCTGTGGCTCTCGAGCCACGGTTTGCCGACCACTGGTATAGTTCATATACCTACCTTGATACTGGGGTACGTCATTAACAAACACATCCTCCCTTTCCATGAGGCTTTGGGAGATGGGGGGGACACAGTTATAACGCAGGTGTTTGGTTCTGTATGAACTTACACAAGCACGATCTGCCAAAACGGAGATCGTTGCCAGTGAGGTGTACAGGGAACCAGCTGAATTCTGGGGGGAGAATTGATTGACACACAGTTTTAAAATTTACTACTTTGATTAGTTCTTTAGTTCTCATTATAAGACACAAATTTGTAACTATGTCTGGTGATGGATTGTGACTAACCCTGTGGAAATCATTTTGCAACATATACATATATCGAAGCATTATGCTGTACACCCTCAAGGAATACAATGCTATCTGTAAATAAAAATATCCTATAAAAATAAAATGTAACATTTAATGGCCAATAGGTTGTGTCAGTTATAAGGACATTCGATTTCAAAAAGGGGTTTCTAACCTGTACCCGACTTTTGGAAGCGTCAGATGTGAATAGATTCCATGTAAGGTATTTTCGTACAGAAATCACACTCTCATAATCCAGCAGTGCTGAGCCTTGTGGCTGTGGAGTCGGTCGAATTAAAAAACCAAGATGGCCAAGACTGGTTTGGCTCGGAAGATAGAGCGTCAGCTTGCAGACTGAAGGGTCCCAGGTTCGATTCCGGTCAAGGGCATGTACCTTGGTTGCAGGCACATCCCCAGTAGGAGGGGGTGCAAGAGGCGACTGAACGATGTCTCTCTCTCATCGATGTTTCTAACTAGACTTGTGGTTGGCAAAATCGGGCTCAAGAGCCCCATGTGGCTCTGGGCCCCTTGAATGTGGCGCTCCCACAAACCCGTTTTAAAGGGCTTGGGTGGCACATGCGTTTGAGATGGGTCCCCAGAGCTGCTCTGCAGTGGCGCCAATGGGCCTGGATGGCTGTGCGCACGCAGGTCAGGTCAGCTGCCCTCTGGCCTGTCCCTGGGCTCCCTGGGGACATCTTGCTGAGAGGCCCCTTCTGCGGTGGTGGGTGATCCGGGGGGCCCCCCCCCCGAGCCATGGCAGCCGCATCTTGCTTTTCGCTTGTTCTTTATAGGAAACCAGAGGCCTGGTGCCCCGGTGTGTGTCCCTCAGCCAGGCCTGTGCTCTCTCACCATCCGGGAACCTTTGGGAGGGTCCCTAGGCCTGGCCGGTGAGCAGGGCCTATTGGGACTTTCCTCCCCTCCTGTCCCCCAACACCCGCCCCCCTGCTGCCAGCAGCTGCCACTGCTTGCCATCTGTGCAGTGCTGCTCCCTCCGCCCCTGCCCCTGCCACTGGTTGCCTCCCTCTGTGGACGACAGGCATGGGGTGCAATTGCTTGGCTGGCCTGGGCCTCCCTCTGCGGGGCGATCGTGGGGCGATAGAGGGGCCACCTGACGAATTGCATCGCACCCGCCTTGGCTGGCCTGGTGCCAATGTGTGTGTCATAGTGTGGTTGTCCGGAAGGTCGTCTGGACGGTTGTTCGGTCGATTTGCATGTTACACTTTTATTATTATAGACTAGAGGCCCGTTGCATGAAGATTTGTGCTAAAGGCCTTCCTTCCCCTGGCTGCTGGCACCCGTTTTCCTCCAGCACCCGGGACCTAGGCCTTCGCTCTGGCAGCCACTTTCCGTCTTCATTCCGTCCGGCCAGAGCCCTCAGGGTTCGCTCCGCCTGGAGCCTTCAGTCTTCTCACTCCAGCTGGAGTGCCGCTCCTGTAGCTCCTCTGCCCTCCTCCCTCCCTCTCATAGCAGGTGTCCTGCCCCACCCAGCCGCTCCATGCCTGTGTATGCAAATGAGCCCACCATCTTTGTTGGGTTCATTTGAATACTCACTACTGATTGGCTGGTGGATGTCACGGAGGTACAGTCAATTTACTTATTATGCTTTGATTAGTGTAGATTCCTTTTAAGTGCTTCTGTAGATTGTGTATTGCAGATCTTCTCACAGGGACGGTGACGTATTTCAAACTGGAAGCAAAGCCAAAGGCAGTGTTTGGTTGTAACTTTTCTCTCTCTCTCCAAGATTATCCTGAAGGCAGTAATTCAAGTGATTAT
Source organism: Lasiurus cinereus (assembly GCA_011751065.1). Classification (NCBI taxonomy): domain Eukaryota; kingdom Metazoa; phylum Chordata; class Mammalia; order Chiroptera; family Vespertilionidae; genus Lasiurus; species Lasiurus cinereus. Next base: position 24,198 of record JAAGEH010001376.1, read on the forward strand.
CTTGTTCAGACAACAACGTATCTTCCGGAAAACTTCACATACTCTCCATACCTCCCCTGCCCAGAAAAACTGCCCTTCATGCGTAAGTGTCACTAATTTGACCTAACTGTTTGCTTGTGTTATGATGAAATAATAAAAGCCACGTGATGGGAGCATGCCAGGCGCACATCCTGACTCTGGTATGGATGCTTGTACTGTGCAGCATGCTGTTCAATTTACTTATTTTTAGTTAAGGATTTTTTTGGAGAGGGAGGGGGTTTGAAAAGCTAAAGAAAAAGCTTATCGCTTACCCAGAAGTAACCTCTATTGTGAGTTTGATGTGTTTTCTTACAGTGTATTTTAAAGTTACTTTAAAAAAATTCCTCACCCGAGGATATGTTTATTGATTTTAGAGAGTGGGAAGGGGGGGGGGAGAGAAACATCAATGTGAGAGAGTAATATCGACTAGTTGCCTTCATGTATGTCCCGACCTGCTGGGCGCCCGATCAGGGATTGTGTCCTGCCTGGGAATCGAACCTGCAGCTTTTCAGTTTATGGGATGACACTCTAACCAGCTGAGCCACACCGGCCAGGGCTAACGTTACTTTTCATACAGACAGATGGCTGGATAGAAAACAAAAATGATTCAAAGGTTTTAAGAATTTAGGTAAATGGGTTTGACACTACATTTCATTCTGTAAATTGCTTTTTTTTTTACTTAATTTTTGAGAACTATGCAGGTGGGTACATGTAGATCTATGTCTTTCATTCACTGTTGTACAATGTGTCTTTTTTAAAAAAAATGTATTTTATTGATTTTTCACAGAGAGGAAGGGAGAGGGATAGAGAGAGTTAGAAACATCAATGAGAGAGAGAGACGTTAATCAGCCGCCTCCTGCACGCCATCCACTGAGGATATGCCCACAACCAGGATACATGCCCCTGACTGGAATCAAACCTGGGACCTTTCAGTCCGCAGGCCGACGCTCCATCCACTGAGCCACACCGGTTTCGGCATACAATGCGTCTTTGAATAGCCATACCTTGTACCGCATGGATCTTTCTCCCTGCTGATGGCAGTCTAGTCCGCTTCCACGTTTTACTCTCACCAAGCAGCGTGTGAGGCGCACCGGGCCAGGGTGTGAGCACAGAGTGGAGTTGCCGGGTCGGCTGGCCTGGCTCTGTGCCAGAGCAGCTGTAGCGGTTGATACCCCCACCCCCAGCACGAGGGCGCCCCTGGGATGTCGATGGGCTCGTTTTTAATTTTTGCTAATCTGCTGGATAAAAACGGTACCTCCTTGCTTCAGCGTTTGCTTTCCTCAGCACTGGTGGGTTTCAGTCACTCGTCATGTGGTTCTGAGTGCTTTTGAATTTTCTGTCCGTCATGTCCTTGATCAGTTTCTTGTGGGTTAATGAGATTGGTATTGATAATGGGGGTGTTTCTTACATGTTCTGGGGGTGGCCTGTTGTCTGCCGTCTGTGTGGTAACATCTTTCACAGATGTTACAACACAGGGTCACATGCTTCTACAGTGGTACCTCGAGACACGAGTGCCCTAACATACGAGATGTTTGAGATACGAGCCGTGGAGCGAGCGATTTTTGCTTTGAAATACGAGCAACAGTTGAGATAGGAGTAATCGTGCGGATCGGCCGGCTGCACACGACCCACCAGTTTACCGCGACTCGAGCATCTCCTAGTTTCCCACGCCTCAAGGTTACGGAACGAATTAAACTCATATCTCGAGGTGCCACTGTATAAGAGGTCACATCTTCTACAAGAGGGGCCACACTGGCCTGGCCAGCCACTTTCTGACACCAGGCCTCCTCACGGGCAGCCAGTTTGAGTCCAGCACCGATGGCTTGTCCACTCAGCTGTGGCCGCAGTGACAGGGTGACGGGGCAGGAAGTAGGGCCCCAGACAGGTGACTCCTTGGGAAGGGGCCGGGGCTCAGCCAGCACCAGGAGGCTCCTGCCGAGAGCGCCTGGCGTGCGCGGCCCATCAGGAGGCGGATCTTTGCAGAGGGGCCTCCGCTTCCCTGGGGTGAAGTCTGGGATCGCAGGGTCGACCTCAGATGACATCAGTTCCATCTGAATGCCTATTGGAAATTTCGAACGTTAATGAAATTAGGACAATGCCACGGAAAGTCTCCTGGCTTCCCCGGAGAAAAGGCAAAAAGAAGTTACAGCTCAGTAATCAGGCTCAGCAGTTTAAGCTTTAACTTCCCGTTTGGCGACGGTTCAGAAAACCAAGTGCCATTCACACCGGAGTGGTTTTCACCTGCCGAGCACGGGTGGAGGTTTGCTCTCTCTGCGTGTCGGCCTCAGAGCGTTGCAAGCAGGAACAGAAGCACAGCGCTTGGAGCCGAATCGCAGCGAATGTGTATTTATTCCCTTTCCTTCTCCTCTCGTCTCGGAGTGAGGTAGTCAGGCTGAGGGGTGATCCAGGGGATGAGAAACCTGGGAGATGTGGGTGGCGTCGGAGCGTTTTGTAGTTGGCTCAGCCTCCGTACGTTTGTCTAATTAACAAGGTTGTTCCCCAGCGAGGCGAGATCCGGCATAATAAAATCCCCCAGGGTCAAATCTCACTCTAATATCACAGGATAATTGAATACGATGCCTCCCCACATAATAGAGGAAGTTCTGCGTAAGAAGGAGATCTACGGAGATGAAAACCACTCCCGTGTGAATGGCACTTCGTTTTCTGAACGATCGCCAAATGTGAAGTTAAGGCTTCAACCTGTGAGCTTTTTTTTCTTTTTTAAAAAATATATTCTTATTGATTTTTTACAGAGAGGAAGGGAGAGGGATAGAAAGTTAGAAACATCGATGAGAGAGAGACATCGATCAGCCGCCTCCTGCACCCCCCACAGTGGAGATGTGCCCGCAAGCAAGGTACATGCCCCCGACCGGAATCGAACCTGGGACCTTTCAGTCCACAGGCTGATGCTCTATCCACTGAGCCACACCGCTTTCGGCTAAACCAGTGAGCTTGATTACTGAGCTGTAACTACTTTTTGCCTTTTCTCTGGTGAAGCGAGGAGACTTCCCATTGCATTATCATAATTTCATTAACGTTTGAAATTTCCAAAAGGCATTCAGATGAAACTGATTTCATGGGTTTCAGCAATAGTTTATATTCAGCCAGTTACACCGCACAGCCTATGTTAATGTGGTTATTTATACAATATGAGCAAATACTCCTTGTTATGTTAGCACTTACAGGTTCTCCCGGTGGCTAGTACAAGTTCATTTAAAATGCAGTTTATGGGCTGAAGCCGGTTTGGCTCAGTGGATACAGCATCGGCCTGAGGACTGAAAGGTCCCAGGTTCGATTCCGGGCAAAGGCATGTACCTTGGTTGCAGGCACATCCCCAGTGGGGGCGTGCAGGAGGCAGCTGATCTATGTCTCTCTCTTCTTGATGTTTCTAACTCTCTATCCCTCTCCCTTCCTCTCTATAAAAAAATCAATAAAAATATACATATATATATTTAAAAAATGCAATTTCTGGGAAACTCTGTGCTAACTAAGTGAAATAGAAGTTTCACTTTTCTTAGAGCTAATAGGCAGTGCCTGCTGAGCACGGATGGAGGTTTTGTTTCTCTGGGTGAGGCAGAGTGGAAAATGTCAGGTGGGCATTTTGCATTAAAGTAAACAAAGGCTGACCTATGATCTTCCTGCCCTTTCATTCTTATTCCAATAGAACGCATTTGCAGTGGCTTCTCCATTCTGTCCTTTCTGTTTGTGGAATAGCTCCTTTTATGGGTTAAACCGGATAGTTTTCCTAGTTGCTAGTTTTCTTTTTTTTTTAAAAATATACTTTTATTGATTTCAGAGAGGAAGGGAAAGGAAGAGAGAGAGAGAGAAACATCAATGATGAGAGAGATTCATTGATTGGCTGCCTCCTGCACGCCCTACACTGGAGATTGAGCCCGTAACCCCGGGCATGTGCCCTGACCAGGAATCAAACTGTGACCTCCTGGTTCACAAGTCGATGCTCAACCCCTGAGCCACGCCAGCCAGACTAGCCTTTTTTTTTTTTTTTAACATAACCAAAGCTACCAGGCCGTTTGGAGATGAGTTTCAATAATTCAGATGAAAATTCAGCCAAGAGGGAAACGGTGAGCAAATAAACTCCAGGAACGCAAATCATGATTCATGCCACAAGCCGTCAGGCACCTGGTGGTTGTTGGCCGGGGTCAGGGGGTCACGTGGAGTGAACAGCTGTTGCCCAGAGGCTGCACACGCAGCGGGCTGGGCTCTGCTGGCCGGAGGGGCAGGAGGAGGGAAGCTGAACGTGGCCTTGCGTGTGCCAGCTGGGCAGGTAATGTGCTCAGAGGAAGGCAGGTGCTGCCGGCCACGGAAGGCTATTGTGGAAGGAAGGGAGCTAGACAGCTCTTCATTCCCGAAGGAAAAGGGGGATTTCAGAGAGGGGGGCCCTGGGAAGTGGGGGAGGGGACAGCGTCACAGCACTGGAGGCTCTGGACCCAGGGGGTGTCCCCTGTGACGGAGGTGGGTGCAGTGGGGCGTGTGGGAGATGAGGCTGGACAGGGAACGGAAGGGCCTTGTAAGGGACTAAGCCAGTGGTTCTCAACCTTCCTAATGCCGCGACCCTTTAATGCAGTTCCTCATGTTGTGGTGACCCCCAGCCATACTTCATAACTGTCATTTTGCTATTGTTATGAATTATAATGTAAATACCTGTGTTTTCCGATCGTCTTAGGCGACCCTTGTGAAAGGGTCGTTCGACCCCCAAAGGGGTCTCGATCCACAGGTTGAGAACCACTGGACTAAGCAGTCCGAGGGCTCTGTGGGCTCCAGGACCCCCTAGGCCCCCAGGCGGTGGGCCTCAGAGGGAGGGGAGCCCCGAGTGTGTAAGCATCAGGCTGAGTGATGACCTTGTCTTCCTCTCTCTAAAGCGAGGGTGCAGAGTTTTCAAAGGCCCAGGGGCAAACAAGGAAAAAACAGAAGCAAACAAAAGTCCCACTGCTCTCGGGAATGGAGCACTCATTGGCTTTAAGTAGATGAATGATTGATTCGGATGGTACTTCAGAAAGGTGGCACTCCTTAGGAGAAGTTGAAAATGGACGAAAATGGGGAGATGCTGGATTCTGGAGGGCCAATGAGGAGCCGACTGTTGGGGGCCAAGAGGAATGACTGGGGGCATGTGCCCAGGCGGTGGGTGGTGTTGGAGAGAGGAGGAGGTTGTTGGCCAGATGGGGTGACCGACCCAGAGATCAGGGTTAATCTTCCGGTTCCTGGCGTGGTGACCGTGAACTGAAACCAATAACGCAGGATCAGCATCGCGTTGGGAGAACGGAGAAGTTAATGGGTGCAGTGCGGGGCCTGTTTTGTTTAAAGCCCAAGAGAGTTAACCTGAGGTCTGCATTTCATCGAGGGCTTGAGCTGGAAATGAGAGGAAGGGAGACTAGAAGGAGGCTAAGAGCTGTTCCCTGGGGGACCTCCCTCGGGAGGATGGAGGGATCGAGAACATTGTCCCGGAAGCCAGCGAGGAAAGCACTCCCAGGAGAGAGTGTTCCATCTTGTCACATATCTCAGAGGAAGCAGTGGAAGGAGTACCGGAAAGCCATTGAACTTGGCAGGCAGATAATGAATGGGCACCTCGGCGAGCTCAGTGTCAGTAGGGTGGTGGGTCAGGAGCAAAATACACTGTCCGGGGAAGTGACTCAGAAATATGTAAAAACGAATTGGTTAAAAAAAAAAAGTTTGGCCGAAACTGGTGTGGCTCAGTGGATAGAGTGTCGGCCTGTGGACTGAAGGGTCCCAGGTTCGATTCCGGACAAGGGCATGTACCTCAGATGCAGGCTCATCCCCAGTAGGGGGCGTGCAGGAGGCGGCTGATGGATGTCTCTCTCATCGATGTTTCTGACTTTCTATCCCTCTTCCTTCCTCTCTGTGAAAAATCAATAAAATATATTTAAAAAAAAAGTTTGCTGGAAAAAAACAAGGAGAATGGGGGTAAGAAATCCGCGGAAGGGGAGTGAGGTTTCAGGGAAGAACAATGTAGGAAGAGAGGACTTGAGTGGTAGGAGTTGTGGGAAGAAACTTCGGGGAGACAAGACCGGGAATGAGAGGGGACCGAAGGGAAGCGTCCTCAGAGCCACATCTGGGGGGAAAGCCAGGAAGCAGACGTGCTCAGGATGAAGAATGCGCGGTGGGACGTAGGGGGTCATCATGTCTGCAGAGACCAGGGCCCAGTTATTCGGAAGTGCGGTGGAGCAAAGAGGGGGCTCAAGCCTGATGCTCTCCTGTTTGTGGTGAAGCAGGAGGCCTGGCACATAGGAGGGGCGACCGAGAAGGACCGTGGGAAGGGAGGAGAGAATGTGCCATTTGGAGGGGAGATGAGAAGTGGAGTCAACGGATCATGAACTAAAAGGCGACTAGCCCCCGAAACTGGTTTGGCTCAGTGGATGGAGTGTTGGCCTGTGGATTGAAAGGTCCCAGGTTCGAGTCTGGTCAAGGGCATGTACCTTGGTTGCAGGCACATCCCCAGTAGGGGGCACGCAGGAGGCGGCTGATGGATGTTCCTCTCTCATCGATGTTTCTGACTCTCTATCCCTCTCCCTTCCTCTCTGTGAAAAATCAATAAAATATATTAAAGAAAATAAAATAAAAGGCGACTAGCCAAGAGATCCCTCCGCCACCTGGACGTCAGTGCCCACACAGTGTGACGGCTGTCTTGGTTGAGAGCTTACGGTGCTCAGAGCCACTCGGTAGATGCTGTCACCCAATGAGGGGGTTAACTGTGTGCCTCAGCGGCCTCTCTTGGGTGGAGAATTCGGACTTGGACAGCTGTGGGTCGGGTGTGGCAGGTCAGGAGTGGGAGGAGGTGGGAGCGTGTGCAGGGGGACAGGTGTGTCTTGATCAGCGTCTGGGGAAGGCCGCCTTCCTGGCTCACGGGTGGCCTGGTGAGGGCACGTGCCCAGGTTTCGGGCTCCATCCCAGTGGGGGACGTGCGAGAGGCATCTGATCAGTGATTCTGATCACTGATGTTTCTCTCTCTCTCCCTCTCCCTTCCTCTCTGAAATATATGTGTGTGTGTGTGTATGTATATGAGTGTGTGTGTATGTCTGTATTTAAAAAAGAATTCCATTTTAATGGAAAGCACTATCCTGTGGCTTGCACGTACCTACCAGACCCCAGACCCATTTTGGGATGCACTGTTGCATGTCTTGCAAACTCAGCACTAGGCTTACATTCCTGAAAGCATCATCTCAGGTATAAGGGTCTATGCCTGTAGAGCCGATTTACAGAGAGGATGGGAGAGGGATAGAGAGTTAGAAACATCAATGAGAGAGAGAGACATCGATCAGCTGCCTCTTGCACGCAACCAAGGTCCATGCCCTTAACCGGCATCGAACCTGGGACCTCTCAGTCCACACACTGACGCTCTGTCCACTGAGTCAGACTGGTTGCGGCGAGTCGCGTTAAACCTCGGGTGTACACAGACACCTGCGGGAACATGCAGTGTTGGGCAGGGGCAGCCAGTGGTGCAGCTCGGTTCGTTATTCTTGCCCCTGACAGAAGCAGGGGCGACCCCAGGCCTTGTTGTCCAGGCTGACGGGGAGCTGACTGTGATGACCTTCCTTCTTCCACTTCGCCCTCCAGCTGACGGGCAGCCCCCACCCTTTTCCTCCGGGCCCCCAGTCCTCCTGCGCCCCCCTCTCTGTCCCCAGCCCCAGCTTCCCGGTGGCGAGCGAGGCTGTGATAAAGGACATCCTTTACCTGTAGGTGCTGAGGGGTTTCAGCCAGCCTGTTTATTCCCCACCCCTGCGTCTCTGACCGCAAACGGAGCGCACATGCTCTCCCTGCAGAACCTCAGCTCCGGTGCCGATGGACGGAGGGCGGGGGTTCCCTGTGGAGTGGGGGGACCCTTGCTGTCCACTGGCCTCGGCATCTCCGCGGGTGCAGGAAAGGCGGCCGGCCCGGCTGACGGCTCGCCTCCCAGTGAAGGGGCTGTGTCCTCTCCTGCCTGTAACCATGGAGCCCTGGCGGGGGTGACCCCTGCTGGGGGAGCCCCACACGTGCAGGAGGTGAAAGTAGCCTTCGTGGGTGCAATGGAGGGGACCCCAGGTCCTCCCTCCCCTGACCGCAGGCTCACCTGGAGGGATTCTTTCTCCTGGGGACACCACTCGTTCTGCTCATGGCCTCTTCCTGGCCACATCCTATACTCTGCTTTCTCTCCCTTCCCTGCCTGTGAACAGGATCCTCATTTTAACCAGCCCCCCCTCCCCCAATTTCCGCCCCCCCCCCATGAATGAGTGTTGATTCTTTCTGTTCTCTCTCTTTTTTTAAAATATATTTTATTGATTTTTTTACAGAGAGGAAGGGAGAGGGATAGAGAGTTAGAAACACCGATGAGAGAGAAACGTCAATCAGCTGCCTCCTGCACGCCCCCCTACTGGGGATGTGCCTGCAACCAAGGTACATGCCCTTGACCGGAATCGAACCTGGGACCTTTCAGTCCGCAGGCCGACGCTCTATCCACTGAGCCAAACCGGTCTCCACTCTCTGTCTTTTTTTAAAAAAAAATATTTTATTGATTTTTTACAGAGAGGAAGGGAGAGGGATAGAGAGTTAGAAACATAAACATTGATCAGCTGCCTCCTGCACTCCTCCTACTGGGGAGGTGCCCACCACCAAGGTCCATGCCCTTGACCTGAATCGAACCTGGGACTGACCCTTCAGTCCGCAGGCCGACGCTGTATCCACTGAGCCACCCCGAGGATATTTTTCCATTGACTTTTTCATAGAGAGCGGAAGAGAGGGGGAAGGGCAGAGAGGAGCATTGATGTGAGAGAGACACTCACCGATGGGCTGCCTCCTGCATGTGCCTCGACCAGGGCCCGGGCCGGGGAGGAGCTTGCAACCGAGGTGCATGCCCTTGACCGGAATCGAACCCAGGACTCGTCGGTCCGCAGTCCGACCAGGCCTTGGCACTTTAGAATACTTCTTCCCAGCATGCCTCTGTGCTTCGGGGAAGCCCCTGCTGAAGGGGGGTCAGAGGGAGAGGCAGCTGAGGAACAGAGGCGAGGAAAGGGGCTCCCCCGAGCGGAATGGCGGGCTTTACCTTGTGAAATCCTGGCCGCTGAGGCTCAGACATGGGAACCTCAACTTTTGCTGATTTCTGTTCGTTGAGATGAGGAGGCTGGGAAGACCTTAGTTTTTCGTGTTGTGTTTAAGGGGATGGAAATGATTTTCTTTTTCGTTTTTATTTTATTTATTTTTTTAATTATTTTTTTACTGTTTAAAGTATAACAAAGAGCAGTACATATGTCTCCCTTTTTTCCCCTATTGACCTCCTCCTGACCTTCGCCACCCCCCAGTACATGCCCTCACCTGCCCCCACCCATCCCCATGTCCTGTACCCATTGGCTGTGCTTACATACGTGCATACAAGTCCTTTGGTTGATCGCTTACAGCCCCTCCCCCCCAACCTCCCCTGCCTTCCCGCTGTAGTTTGACAGTCTGTTCACTGCTTCTCTGCCTTGATTTTCTGAGATCATTCCTCTCTCAATGGCAGACACTAGAACACCTTTGAGGGGAGACACCTTTAGGCCTGTCGGGTCTGGGGGGATCCGTGGTAGGTGCTCAACATAAACTTGGAGCCCAGCCGGGGTGGCTCAGTGGTTGGGTGTCGAGCCAGGCGCCAAGAGGTCGCTGGTTCAGTACCTGCTCAGGGCACATGCCTGGGTTGCAGGCTCCATCCCCGGCTGGGGGCATGCAGGAGGCAAGAGCCCAGTTTTTCTCTCTCTTTCTCCCTCTTTTCTCTCTACAATAAATAAAACATATTAAAATATAAATTTGGCCGAAACTGGTGTGGCACAGTGGATAGAGTGTCAGCCTGCGGACTGAAGGGTCTCAGGTTCGATTCTGCTCAAGGGCATGTACCTGGGTTGCAGGCACATCCCCAGTGGGAGGCGTGCAGGAGGCAGCTTGGTCGATGTTTCTCTCCCATCGATGTTTCTAACTTTCTATCCCTCTCCCTTCCTGTAAAAAATCAATAAAATGTATTAAAAAAAATAAATTTGCAAAATTACACACTGGCCAGTGTGGCTCAGTTGTTGGGCATCGTCCCACACACCAAAAGGTCGCCTGTTTGACCCCTGGTCAGGGCACATGCCCAGGTTGCGGGCTCGCCCCCTGTAGGAGACAGCCGCTCAGTGTTTTGCTCTCACATGGATGTTTTTCTCTCTCTTCTTCTCCCTTCCTTTCTTTCTAAAAATAAAAATCTTTTTAAAAACGTGCAGAATTGTGTTTGCAGACTTTCCCTCTTAAAAACGACAGTAATAGGTGACATTTGTGAGTGTGCACCTTTGTGCTGACCCTCGCTTGGTCCTTCACACTGTCTCACCCAACGGGCACAGCCCCTTCGGGAGTGAGGCATTGCCATCACCATTTACCCACGGGGAAACCGAGGCACGGCGAAGTCCCATCCTTTCTCCGGTCGGCAGCTTCTGGTCCGTCCGACGGCTTCGTGAATGGCCTCTCTTGTGTCCCCTGGGTCGACTGTGTTGAAATTAAAACATAGCGTTTCCGTACTTGCCAGCTGTCCGACTGCAAATGTGCCACGTTGTCACGACATGCAAATGCGTCCCAAAGGCTATGAAAGTATTCACGACTCAGAACCAAAAAGTTAGAAATGTTGACTTTTATTTTTTTAGGTCAGTTTACTAACGGTCATGATAGTGGGACCATATAATTTAACATGAAGACTGAAATTGAATGGGAGTGATAGTAGCCATTATGTGGTGTTAATAGGACAAGCCCTACTGTTCTGGCAACTAAGTTATGCCGCTTACCCTACTGATGGCTGAATTCTCTTTCTTCATATTATATATATATATTTTTTTTTTCATTGATTTTTTACAGAGAGGAAGGGAGAGGGACAGAGAGTCAGAAACATCGATGAGAGAGAGACATCGATCAGCTGCCTCCTGCACACCCTCTACTGGGGATGTGCTGGCAACCAAGGTACATGCCCTCGACTGGAATAGAACCCGGGACCTTTCAGTCTGCAGGCCAATGCTCTATCCACTGAGCCACACCTATTTTGGCTCTTCCTTCATCTTTGAGGCAATAAATACATACATACATACATACATACATACATACATAAAATAAATAAATTAATTAAAGCCATTCTTCATGTTCTTGACCTTCCAGGGGGGTTTCTCAACGTCAACGTCAGTGAGGTCAGTTTTGATGAAATCCACCAGCGCTTCTCCAAGGACGCAGACATCGAGCCGGGCGGACACTGGAGGCCGAAGGACTGCCAGCCCCGCTGGAAGGTGAGGCACCCCGTCTCCGGAGCGGGGGACGTGCGTGATGCCAGATCCACAGCGACGTAGCCGTCCGTCTGGGTGGGTGCAGACGGCCACACCTTCTCTATTTAGTGCAGAGGCGTCCACGGTTCAAGTGCGACTTCATGGGGTGACTCAGGAGGACTGTCACCGTGCCCACGTGTGTGCGAAGTGTCCGCTCACGTGTTCTGAGTCTTAGGGGTCCCACAGCGAGTCTGTTCTGCCTGGAGGAGAGGCCCGGGTTGCTCTGCCTCTGGCACCGCCTGTCCCTGTGCTTACTGACCCCGAGGCGCGGCTGCTCCGGGTCCGGGAGCCGGTGCCAGCGCGCGGGGAGGAGAGTAACGTCCTGGCTTCCTCTTGGGTCCAACACTGGGGTTTTCTTTTCTTTTTTTAAAAAAAATATATTTTATTGATTTTTTTACAGAGAGGAAGGGAGAGCGATAGAGAGTTAGAAACATCGATGAGAGACATCGATCAGCCGCCTCCTGCACGCCCCACACTGGAAATGTGCCCACAAGCAAGGTACATGCCCCCGACCGGAATCGAACCTGGGACCTTTCAGTCCGCAGGCCGACGTTCTACCCACTGAGCCAAACCGGTCTCGGCTCTCTCTCTCTTTTTTTTTGTTTTTTTTAAATATATTTTATTGATTTTCTATAGAGAGAAAGGGAGAGGGATAGAGAGTTAGAAACATCTATGAGAGAGAATCGATCAGCCGCCTCCTGCACGCCCCTCCTACTGGGGATGTGCCTGCAACCAGGATACATGCCCTTGACCGGAATCGAACCTGGGACCTTTCAGTCCCCAGGCCGACGCTCTACCCACTGAGCCGCACCGGTTTCGGCAACATTGGGGTTCTCAAGCTCGGTTCCTCCGAGCCCAGGATTCTAAAGGGCCCCCCGCGCCCTGGAGGTCCCTGGGGGACAGAACGGAGAGCGCTGGGCTCTCCACCTCTGTCTCAGAAGGCAGAACACCAACTTCCTTTTCAAATAGATTTTGATTGATTCCAGAGAGGAAGGGAGAGGGACAGAGAGAGAGAGAAACATCAGTGATGAGAGCGAATCATTGCTCGGCTGCCTCCTGCATGCCCCCCACTGGGGATCGAGCCTACAACCCGGGCCTGTGCCCTGACTGGGGGTTGAACTGTGACCTTGGGGTTCATAGGTCGACATTCAGTCACTGAGCCATAGTGCAAACTTTTTATCTCGTTATTACGTTGGAATTCTACTTAATGTTCCGTTTGAAAACCTGTAAGAGGGAGAGCCGGCCTCTGCTGCTTAAGAATACTGTCATGGAAAACCATTGCGAGCAAGTACCGACTTGCTCTCAATGCCATGAGGTTGGTCACATGCCCAGCCCTGTGGTGTTTTCGTGGTTGAAGAGGAAGCGGTGTTGACGCACGTCAGCTGAAAACTACGTCTGATTAAGTCAGGTGTTGTGTCCCAAAGGCCTGTGATGTCACCTTCATCTGGGAGTGGTCTCCAACTTCTCTTTGGAAATCTTAGTATTCTGCTGAAATACTTGTGGGGGTTTTTGGTGTACAAAAACAGCATCACTGCCGGGAAGGAGAATTCTGTGCTGTTAAGCTTATGGTGAAAGTCCTTTACTTAATTGGCCTCGAACTCTTTGTGTCTGGGGGACGTGTCTCTTTCATATCGGCACTCCTAAACTTGGAGCGTGTTGTCATACCCGGGTTGGGCAACAGTAGGTTTACAGTTGTGAGTATACAAAACAGGGTTTATTCTTGTATTATTATTAACTAGAGGCCCCGTGCATGAAATTCATGCAGGGAGGGGGAGGGCGGGGTGTCCTTTAGCCCAGGCTGCATCCTCTCCAATCTGGGAACCCTCTCACAATCCAGGACTGCTGGCTCCCAACTGCTCATCTGCCTGCCTTCCTGATTGCCCCTAACCGCTTCTGCCTGCCAGCCTGATCACCCCTTAACCACTCCCCTGCCAACCTGATTGCCCCTAACTGCCCTCTCCTCTAGGCCTGATTGCCCCTAACTGTCCTCCCCTGCAGGCCTGGTCCCCCCAACTGCTCTCCCCTGCAGGCTTGGGTCCCCTTCAACTGTCCTTCCCTACAGGCCTGATCACCCCCAACTTCCTTCCTCTGCCAACTTGGTCACCCCTAACTTCCTTCCCCAGCAGGCTTGATCACCCCCAATTGCCCCTACTGGCCATCTTGTGGCAGCCATCCTATGTTCACATGGGGAAAGCCATCTTGTGTGTTGGAGGGATGGTCAATTTGCATATCACTCTCTCCTTGATAGATTCTTGTATTATTCGTATTACAGCCATAACTTCCTTTCCCTCACCCCGCATCCTTCAAGCATTAAACCCAGCTTTGTGGCATGGAGTTTGTGTGACAAAAGTTTCCTAGGCCAGATAAGCCACATGTAGGATGATAGATACTTAAGTGGTATCTCTCTTAAATGCAATTTAAATAACCCTAAGGTTATTCTTTATGACCTGCTTTACAACCTAGAAGTTACTTTTTTGTAAAATACATTTTTATTGATTTCAGAGAGAATGGGAGAGGGTGAGACAGTTAGAAATATTAATGATGAGAGAGAATCATGAATTGGTTGCCTCCTATATGCCCCCTACTGGGGATCAAGCTCGCAACCCAGGCATGTGCCCTGACTGGGAATCGAACCATGACCTCCTGGTTCATAGGTTGATGCTCAACCACTGAGCCACCACACGGGCCGGGCTAGAAGTGACTCTTGACACATCCCTCCCCCTCACTTCTCACGCCTCATCCATAAACAGATCCTGTCTGTTGACCTTTTAAATGTTTCAAAACAACATGTACCTTCTCTTCTTCTTCTTCTTCAACTTTCCCTCCGGTCAAGCTGCCATCTTCTTGTCTCATTTGTTCTGTTGATTTCCAAACCATCTCCCAGTCCATTTTGGCTCTCCATCATCAACTCTGCCATCAGGTCTCTGCCATCCCCATCTCTGATTGATCAGGCTTTTTCAATCTTCCCACCACTTCTTGATTTTTTATTTTTTTATTTTTATTGATTTTTTACAGAGAGGAAGGGAGAGGGATAGAAAGTTAGAAACATTGATCACCTGCCTTTTGCACACCGCCTACTGGGGATGTGCCCACAACCAAGGCACATGCTCTTGACCGGAATCGAACCTGGGACCTTTCAGTCCACAGGCCGACGCTCTGTCCTCTGAGCCACACCGGTTCCGGCTCTTCCCACCACTGCTGGTGCTCGTAGGATAATGACCACACGCCTTGGAAGGGTCCTCAGAGCCCACGCATTCTGCTCCAGGTTCCCAAGGTCAAGGTGGCCAAGGCCAGGGCCACGTCTGCTCTGACTCACAGTTAGGGGTCCGGGGAGAAGATTGGTCAGGGCGTGGCCTGACCACTATCGTAAGTGTGCGAGGGTCAGTTAGTGCTTAGTTTCGCCTCCAGCGCTGCCGCCCGGTTACTGACCTGTGACTGCTTGGCTTCCCAGGTGGCAGTCCTCATCCCTTTCCGCAATCGCCACGAACACCTGCCCATTTTCTTCCTGCACCTGATCCCGATGCTCCAGAAACAGCGGCTGGAATTCGCCTTCTATGTCATCGAACAGGTGAGAGTGTTTTTCCAAATGGTAACCAGGTCTACTGGAACGTAATACACTCTTAGATGTGGCTGGATTAAAGATATGTAGCTTCAGGCTGAAACCGGTGTGGCTCAGTGGAGAGAGCGTCGGCCTGTGGACTGAAAGGTCCCAGGTTCGATTCCGGTCAAGGTCATGTATCCTAGTTGCGGGCACATCCCCAGTAGGGGTCGTACAGGAGGCAGCTGATCGATGTTTCCATCTCAATGATATTTCTAACTCTCTATCCCTCTCCCTTCCTCTCTGTAAAAAATCAATAAAATATATATATTAAAAAAAATTTAGCTTCAGGTTAACCAGGTAACTAACATGCTTGGTTTCATATTTAGATCTGATTGAATTTTGGAGGGAACTGGTAGGGGCACATATGCTACATTTTGTTAATCCATTTACCAGTGGATGTACGCCTAGCATTTTTCCTCATCTTTTATCTTACCCATTCAACTGAATATCTGCTTCTCTCTCCTTTATATGGCCAGCTAATTTTTCTCTCTCAATATTTCTCTTGCCTCAGTATTTTATAGACACAATTCCTCTGGTCTTATTTGAAGCCCTTTAAGATCTTTCGCATACCTGTTCTTTTTTTCCTGCTTCTGTAGTTACCCTGTTTCTCTGAAAATGAGACAGTGTCTTCTATTAATTTTTGCTCCCAAAGATGCACTAGGTCTTATGTTCAGGGGATGTCTTATTTTTCCATGAAGAAGAATACGATACCCATTTATTGTTGAACAAAAAAAAAAGGAAATGTATGACCTGTCTGTGGTCCGGTAGTCGCTGTCATCACAAACCAGCTCCCTGATGGGCCGCAGCGCAGCCGGAGCTGGTCAGACAGGGCGAGGTCTCTTTAAATCAGGAGTCAGACGCCTGACGGTAGCTTCGGGGGCCTTCTATTCGGGGGAGGCCTTGTTATCAGGGGGGATGCCTTATGTTACAGCGAGAGGCAAAACAGGAAGTAGGTCTTATTTTTTGGGGATGTCTTACTTTCGGGGAAACAGGGTACCTAATTTCAGACTTAAAATGTCATCTTTGATTTCCTTCTGGTCTTTCCCCCACCCCGGCTCCCAAACATGAGGGCGCCTGCTGGATTTCGCCTCTGATTTCTGCACAGCACGGCAGGCACTGTACATTTTGTTTGTGTTTCAAATACGTGTAATTTGGGTACTTCTGGTTTTGACACGGATGAAGCCGTTTTATCCCAATGTTTCCATTTCTTTTTTTACTGGGACTTAAGCCTGACGAAAGATGTGTTTCCATATGTGTCAGTAGACAGGAAGTGACCTGTTTTATGTTATTCGATGCTGGTTTTTGGAGGTAGAAAGTTCTCAAGTTTTATTCCTCCGATTCTCCTATTGAGTGTGTCTGCCAGTTCCTGTGTGGTTTATTCTAGGAAATCATTTACGCTTTTTTTCTCTTTTTTAATTTCTTGCTCTCAGCCTTTTGCCTCTATTTCTCTGGGAGTCTTTTTTTTTTTTTAAATATATTTTATTGATTTTTACAGAGAGGAAGGGAGAGGGATAGAGAGTTAGAAACATCGATGAGAGAGGAACATCAATCAGCTGCCTCCTGCACGCCCCCCACTGGGGATGTGCCCGCAACCAAGGTACATGCCCTTGACTGGAATCGAACCTGGGACCTTTCAGTCCACAGGCTGATGCTCTATCCACTGAGCCAAACCGTTTTCAGCCAAATTTATATTTTAATATGTTTTTATTTATTTTAGAGAGAGAAGAAGGGAGAGGGAGAGAGATATAGAAAAATTGGCCTCTTGCCTCCTGCATGCCCCCAACCGGGAATGTACCAGCAACTGAGGTACATGCCCCCCAGTCTGCAGGCCGACGCTCTATCACTGAGCCACACCGGTTTCTGCTGCATCCTGAGATTTGACGTCCAATGGAAGCAGGGATGCATCATATTGTAAATGTGTTGCTCACCCAGTGGGCTAGATGATGACATTGTCTTGTGATTTACCGGCACGTGGAATAATGCAAGTCAATCCAAGTGGGCCTTTGAAAGCCCTGACCTGTTCAGTGTTTGTTTGTTTTTTTTCTTTTTTTAAAATATATTTTATTGATTATTTTACAGAGAGGAAGGTAGAGGGAGAGAGAGCTAGAAACATCGATGAGAGAGAAACATCAGTCAGCCGCCTCCTGCACACCCCCCACGGGGGATGTGCCCGCAGCCCAGGTACATGCCCTTGACCGGAATCGAATCGGGGACTCTTCAGTCCGCAGGCCGACGTTCTACCCACTGAGCCACACCGGTCTCGGCTGTCCACTGTTTGCCACGGGCCCAGCGGTGCTGTTATTTGGCCGGGACCCCCCCCCACCCGCCCCGCCAGGAGCCGGAGGGAAAAGCCTCTCTGTCTGTCTGTCTCCCCGCAGACCGGCTCCCAGCCCTTCAACCGCGCCATGCTCTTCAACGTGGGCTTCCAGGAGGCCACGCGGGACCGGGCGTGGGACTGCGTCATCTTCCACGACGTGGACCACCTGCCCGAGAACGACCGCAACTACTACGGCTGCGGGGAGATGCCGCGGCATTTCGCGGCGAAGCTGGATAAGTACATGTACATGTAAGTACCTCGTGGCCGCCCCGGTGCTGGGGGACATGCATGTCCGCCTCCGAGACCGTCCGACGCCCCAGTAGCATCTTCCGTCCCAGCCCGTCCGCACGGCGAGCCCGGGTCGGGTCGCCCATGAGTCTTGCTCTGAACTGACTTATTTCCCTTCGCATAATGCAGTGGTTCTCCACCTTCCTAAGGCCAAGACCCTTTAAGACAGCTCCTCATGGGGTGGTGACCCCCAACCATAAGATTATTTCCGTTGCTCCTTCATCGCTGTCATTTTGCTACTGTTATGAACTGTCATGTAAATATCTGATAGGCAGGATGTATTTTCATTGTTACAAATTGAACATAATTAAAGCATAGTGATTAATCACAAAAACAATATGTAATTATATAGTGTGAAATATTTATTTCTAATGACAAATAAATGAAATGTAGTCTTGAATCGTGGTGTAGCATGGGCAACAGTCTTCCTAGGACAACAGTCAACGACATGGCTACACTTTGCGACACCGAGGAGCGGTGTGTTGGTTCCTAAGACCATGGGAAATAGGTGTTTTCCGCTGGTCTTAGGCGACCCCTGTGAAAGGGTCGTTCGACCCCCAAAGGGGTCGCGACCCACAGGTTGAGAACCGCTGGCATAACGCCTGCTAGGCCACCCCTGCTGTCACCGGTGGTAAGAGTCTGTTCTTCTTTATGGCGGAGGAACATTTTGTTGTTGTGTGTACACTAGTCTGTGCCACAACTTGCTTATTCCCTGGTATATTTTGGGCACCTGGGCTGCTTCCATTCCCGGCTGTTGTAGATACTGCCGCAGTGCGCCTAGGGGTGACTGTAGTCTTTTGAATTTGTGTGCTGTGGGTTTCTTCGACTATAAACCCAGGAGTGGGTCAGAGGGGAGATCCATGTTTCATGTTTTGGGGACACTCCACACCGTTCTCCACGGTGGCCGCGCCAGCCTGCATTTTCACCAGCCGGGCACGAGGGTTTCCTCTCCTCCTCCTCCTCCTTGCCAGCTCTTGTTGATTTATGTATTTATTTATTTTAAATATATATATTTTATTGGTTTTTTTACATAGAGGAAGGGAGAGGGACAGAAAGTCAGAAACATCGATGAGAGAGACATTGATCAGCCGCCTCCTGCACGCCCCCTACTGGGATGTGCCCGCAACCAAGGTCCATGCCCTTGACCGGAATCGAACCTGGGACCTTTCAGTCCACAGGCCGACGCTCTATCCACTGAGCCAAACTGGTCTGGGCTCTTGTTGATGTATTGGTGCCAGCCGTTCTGACAGGAGTGAGAGGGCAGCGCGTTGTGGTTTCAATTTGCATTTCTTGGATGGCCAGGGACACGGAGCATCTTTCCACAGGACTCTTGGCCTTCTGTGGGTCCTCTTTGGAGAAATGTCTCTGCAGGTCCTTTGCCCATTTTTTAAAAAAAATGTATTTTATAGATTTTTTACAGAGAGGAAGGGAGAGAGAGAGAGAGAAACATCGATGAGAGAGAGACATCGATCCGCCGCCTCCTGCACGCCCCCTACTGGGGATGTGCCTGCCACCAAGGTCCATGCCCTTGACTGGAATGGAACCTGGGACCTTTCAGTCCGCAGGCCGAGGCTCTATCCCCTGAGCCACACCGGCCTCGGCCTGCTGTAGGAATACTCTTTGAACGCCGGAGTTTGCGTGCGGTAAAGTGCCAGCCCCGCACACGAACTGTCAGCTCCCACCCGTGTCTTCCCGCCCAGATGCATGCGGGTGTGTGTGTGTCACGGGGATGCCAGAGGGCGCTGCTTCCCGTTCCGCAGAGCATGGTGGAAGCATCAGCAGCATCATCGTCATCGGTCGGGGAGCAGCGTCCGTCCCCCAGGCGCCCCGAAGCCGGAGACGCGGCTGCGGGCGGCCGGCGGCTCTGTGTTGAGGGGCTCTGTCCGCTCTCTTTCCAGCCTCCCGTACAAGGAGTTCTTCGGCGGCGTCAGCGGGCTGACCGTGGCGCAGTTCCGCCGGATCAACGGCTTCCCCAACGCCTTCTGGGGCTGGGGCGGCGAGGACGACGACCTCTGGAACAGGTGGGTGCCCGCCCAGAGGGTCCCCCTGGCCGGGTTCCAGTCCGGGGACCGTGACCGTGGCCATCCCGAGAGGAGGTGCTCTGGGATGGGGGACGTTTTGAGAGCCCTAAACCCTGCTGTGTGTCTCTAAACCTTTTGTCCCTCCTCTCTCCCCTCTAACCACCCCCGCCCCCCCTTCCCCTGCAAGAGGGCCTTCCGAAATACTTGGCCACACACCCCATTAGAGCATTCTATTTTATTTTATTTTTTCTATTCTATTCTATTCTATTCTATTCTATTCTATTCTATTCTATTCTATTCTGTATATCAGTGGTTCTCAACCTTCCTCAGGCCGAGACCCTTGCATACAGTTCCTCATGGGGTGGTGACCCCCAACCATGAAATGTTGCTACTGTGATGCATCGTGATGTCAATATCTGCATTTTCCCATGGTCTTAGGCGACCCCTGTGAAAGGGTCATTAGACCCCCAAAGGGGTCGCGACCCACAGGTTGAGAACCGCTCATGTATTCTGTATACATATCTTCCCATTGCCCCTCTCCCCCCTCCCAGGCATACCCCTGCCCCCCAGTGTCTTGCGTCCATTGGTGATGCTTCTATGCCTGCATACCAGTCCTTCGGTTGATCTCTTGTCTACCCCGTCTCTCCTTCCCGCTGTCACGTGACAGTCTGTTGGATGCTTTCCTGCCTCTGGATCTCTCCTTTTGTTCATCCGTGTATAAAGCTCTTTATTATCCGTCAATGAGTGAGATCATGGGTTGCTTCACGCCTACCGCCAGCGTTTCTGTGGGGTTTGGGGTTCTCATCCTCGCCTGTGGTGTTTCAGGGTTCACTACGCCGGGTACAATGTGACGCGGCCCGAGGGCGACGTGGGGAAATACAAGTCAATCCCTCACCACCATCGGGGCGAGGTCCAGTTTCTAGGACGGTAAGTTCGACACCATCCTCATTGTTCCCGAATTGTTGGATGTGTGAAAGCTTCAAAATACACGCTGCAGGGGGCGGGGCAGGGGAGGGCAGGTACTGGGAGGTGTGGGGGGACAATAGGGGAAAAAAAAGGAGACATATGGACTACTCTTTGTCATACTTTAAACAATAAAAATATGCATTAAAAATAAATAAAATATAAAAAAAATACTCGCTGCACCCAAAAAACCTTCTGAAGGGCGTTTTCTGTCGATGTCATTTTTTATATATATATAGAAGTAAAGCATTTTTGTGCTTGTTTTGAAGAGTTATCCATATCTCTGCACACATGCATATAGTATGTTTATGTTCTATTAAAGAGCCCAGTTAAGCCACAACTGGTTTGGCTCAGTGGATGGAGCGTCAGCCTGTGGACTGAAAGGTCCCAGGTTCGATTCCGGTCAAAGGCATGTACATTGGTTGCGGGCACATCCCCAGTGGGGGGCGTGCAGGAGGCAGCTGATCGATGTTTCTCTCCCATCGATGTTTCTAACTCTCTATCCCTCTCCCTTCCTCTCTGTGAAAAATCAATAAAATATGTATATTTTTAAAAAGAGCCCAGTTAACTAGTTATACTAAAAAAGTGTTTTCTTAGCAAAACAACAACAACAACAACAAAAAAGCCCCACACATTTTTCCCCCTTAAGGGTGTCTAGGTCCTAAGGGGGCAGGTCTTTTTTCCAGGTGGCACGGAGGGCCTGGTAATAAGGCTCACTTAGCACGATGATGTCAAGCAGTGGTTCTCAACCTTCCAAAGGCCGCGACCCTTTAAGACAGCTCCTCATGGGGTGGTGACCCCCAACCATAACATGATTTCCATTGCTACTTAATCGCTGTCATTTTCCTACTGTTATGAACTGTAATGTAAATATCTGATAGGCAGGATGTATTTTCATTGTTACAAATTGAACATCATTAAAGCATAGTGATTAATCACAAAAACAATGTGTAATTATATATTGTGAAATATTTATTTCTAATGACAAATAAATGAAATGTTGTCTTGAATCGTGGTGTAGCATGGGTAACAGTCTTCCTAGGACAACAGTAAACGACATGGCTACACTTTGCTACACCGAGGAGCGGTGTGTTGGTTCCTAAGACCATGGGAAATAGGTGTTTTCCAATAGTCTTAGGCGACCCCCGTGAAAGGGTCGTTCGACCCCCAAAGGGGTCGCGACGCACAGGTTGAGAACCGCTGGTGTAAAGGGTGTTCCATTGGTTTTGAGAACCAATCGTGTGGCGCATCCAGTGTTGTCATTCCTAAGAGTGACCTGGAGCATCTCCCACCGGTGTTTCTCTTCGGACACGTTTCTCTTCCTCTCCCTTCCCCCCGCACCCCAGGTACAAGCTGCTGCGGTACTCCAAGGAGCGCCAGTACATCGACGGGCTGAACAACCTCCTCTCCGCGCCTCGCGTCCGGGTGCACCGGCTGTACACCAACATCTCCGTCCACCTCACGCCCGAGCTGGCGCCCATCGGAGACTATTGAAGGGGTCGCCGCCCGGCACACCGAGACTGCGATGCTGATCATAGACGTGGGGTGCGCCCTTCAAGGGGGTCAGGGGGCGGACATGTCCCGGGCCTGTCCTGTGCAGGAGCCGGCAGGCCCCAGGGACCACAGTGTGGGGTTGTCTCCAGCAGCCTCCTCCCTCCCATCCCGAGACACCCCTCAATCCCTCCTCCCCCCACAACCACCTCCGCATGGAGCACTTCAGAGACCAGGTGCCACCCGAAGACAGGAGCTTGAGAGCCCAGACAGACATTTTCATACGGCATCTGTAATCGACCTCCAGAGGATGCTTTATTTCCGCCCAAACGCACTTTGTACATAGGGGACGGCCATGGGTGTGTTCCCGTTGTTGAACATATATGAGATGTGTTGCAGTTTTGCATGGAATGGCTGATGCCTTTACGGACTTTTGTAGACATTTTTTTTATCTGCATGGAACAAGCGGTGTACGTTGATGAGCCGGACAGAGGCTGACCCTGTGTGTGACACGAAGGAGCGGCCGGTAACTGGCAGCCGGTGGTCACGGTGAGCTGTCACCCGAGAGGTGGGCTGCGGACCTTCAGCCTCGGTGCGGGGAGGGGCCCGCTGTCCTTGGTCCTGAAGGTGGAGGACACGGCTTCTCTCCCTGCCAGGATCGCCCGCAGCTGGCCTGGCCTGCAGTCTCATCGGGTTTTGCTACATCACCACCATCATGTATGTCTGTGCGGCGCCTTGCATGACTGATGCCAAGGGAAACCTTCCGGGTTGTGGCGTGATGTGGGATCCGGGACCTCCTCGTGTTAAACGCTTCTCATGTACCTCCGGCGTGAGTGTCAGGGGTTTTGTGCCTCAGAAAATGCCCCCAGTGTTGTGTGTGTGCGCGCACCCTTTTCTGTGTGTTTGTTTGTTTCGGTTAAGAGTGAACAGCACTTTTATTATTTTCCCGTTCAGAAGAGCCAAAAATCTTTTTTGTTTAGAAAGAAAAAAATCAAAACGATTTTGTGAAAGAATGTGTGATATGGAAAGCCCAGTAGTATCTATCATATACAAATGAGTTATACTGTTAGATAAGAGATGAAATGTTATATTTTTATGAAGATAAATGCGTAGTTGGTAGAAAATAAATTTTAAGTTCAATGCTCAGACTCATCGGATTCAAGTTTGGAAGGCATTCTTTTTAATCTTGCCCAGTTTCATTCAAAGTGTATTCTTCTTTTCATTTTTAAGAAATTACATCTCCGGTGTTAATTATTAAAATTTCCTCACTAAAAGCATAATTTAATAGAATTATATCCTAATACATAATCAGTTCTTTTAATATGTTGATGTTATAAGGCACGTCTCAGAAAAGAGGGCTTATTACCTGACATCAAGTATATTACTTTATCTTAATTTTGGATGAAAGTTTTAGGGCAAAACCAAACAATATTTTCACTTTGGAAATGATCAATTGTTGTAACCAAAGATTCGTTAACTATCTAAAGGTCGTTTCACAAATTCAAAACAAAAATTTGTTTATACAGTGAATTTTTAACAACAATGAGGAACCATAGAAATCTGTATTTGAGAGCTGTTCGGATAACAGTTGACTCAGAGATTGTTCACCTAAAAGAGAAATATAGTATTTATCTCAGGTTGTAAGTTTAATTTTTGAAGTTGGCATTTTCTATGGCAATATTGGTAACACAAATCATCACCGACCAAATCACAAAACAAGTGAATTTCTTGCACTTTTAGAAAACGGATTGCTCTCTGTTATGATACAAAACGGAGTTTTTCCACATTTTTTCCTTCGAAGTGTTTCCAAAATATTTGTCTCTAATTCTTTTTGCTTGTACTGAAAATAGTGAACAATCAAACCGCTGAAAGTAAATTTGTTTTTAATTTGTCTACCTGTTCGTTTTCTGTCTCACATAGTCAATGTAGTTTAATTCAATGAAATGGAAGTAAGTAAATTAGGAAGTTCCCATTTATTGAACCCTAACAAGATAGTTGGGGCATAGGAACATAAATGACCCATAAAATAATTAAAAATATTTTAGTTGTGGGGGAAATCAGGACTGTTTCTGAGTCTTATCAGGAAATCATATATTTTTTTAATGTGGGCTGCCCACACGTTGAAATCTTTTTATTTTGGCATACGTTTTAGAGTTTCAAGAGCGCTCAGTTCTACTAGTGTCTGCCTTATTTTGTTGGATTAAGTCTAATAGTAATTTCTGTTTTAGCAGTGGGCCATGAATATTTTGCTTTTTTCAGTTTTGAATGTGGCACGTCATTCTGTGAAAAACATCTTCTTAGTTGGCTTTTTGTCTTTTTTATTTTGTTTTTTCACTGCAGACTTAAAAATTGATTTTTGCCTGTAATCATATGTTTCAACAAAAGCGACCGAGTTTTGCCCAATATCTTTGTTATCGGAAAATACTAGTAAGTCTATTCCACAAGACTAATCAATATATTGCGAATGCAAACAATCTTCGTTATAGTTTTGTTTGGTGGCTATATTAGTGAAAGGTGTTCTTTTATTTTAAAATATATTTTATTGATTTAAAAAAATATATATTTTATTGATTTTTCACAGAGAGGAAGGGAGAGGGATAGAAAGTCAGAAACATCGATGAGAGAGACATCGATCAGCCGCCTCCTGCACACCCCCCACTGGGGATGTGCCCGCAACTAAGGTACATGCCCCCGACCGGAATCGAACCCGGGACCTTTCAGTCCGCAAGCCGACGCTCTATCCACTGAGCCAAACCGGTCTTGGCGTGAAAGGTGTTCTTAACTACGCTCTCAGGTGGGGTGCTAGGTTTGTCTAGGGAAAAAGCACTACTTCATTTCTAAACAAATCAGGTCAGGCAAGGGTCAACCTTTCTAAAATGAAGACATCCTCTGATAGCTGAATCATGGTATTTCTTAATCTCAAAACTGAGAAGCATTCATATGTGGACATGCGAGTTATTTGTATGTGGACATACGAGTTATTCATATGTGGACATGTGAGTTATTTCCTCTGGCACTACTGAGAAAGTATCTGTGCCTTCAACTAGCGAAAGTAACAGTGATGAATGAGCCTGTTTTCTTAAGATATATTTTTATTGATTTCAGAGAGAGGAAGGAAGAGGGAGAGAAACATCCGTGATGAGAGAGGATCATTGATCAGCTGCCTCCTGCACACCCCCTCCTGGGGAGCCAGCCTCCAACCCGGCGTGTGCTCTGACCAGCAACTGAACTGTGAACTCCTGTTTCATAGGTCGATGCTCAACCATTGAGCCACACTGGCCGGGCTAACGGGTCCATTTGTAGAAAAAAGGAAAAGTGTCCACCTTTGCTGTAACATTCTTTCAAATTCATGTTGAAGATAGTCATTTAAATCTTGCCAAAAATTAGGGTTCGGTGAATATTTTTTTAAAATATCTAAATTTTTGTCAGTGTTTTGTGAAAAGGTATTCAGTAACAAAACTTACTTACGATATTATGTAAATACAACGTTATGCATTAGAAACTGGCTTCTCCTTCTTTCCCAGCCAAGAGATTAATATCCACTTTAAAACAAAATGGAAAAATGTGCAATACAATATTCTCCCCCTTTTACGAGAGAAAGCAGTTTGTGTTGTTTTATTTGGTGTTTGCTTGTCTTATATTTCTTTATCTTTTTTCATATCAGCACTCAAGATTTATTGTCTTGTATTTGCAAGTATGCCAGCTGAGAGGATTGAAATGGCCACAGTGGTGTTGATCAGAGAGAGAAAGTATACCTAAGATTCGTTTATTTATTAAGACCCCAAAGGCTTTTACATAAAATGCACTGAATTAAATGCTCGTCATTTCTTGTATTCTTTTTTCTTTTTTTGTTGCTTCTCATGGAAATGTTTGTACTTTTTTATCATTGTCTTTTATGAAATATAATGTTCTGAAGACTTGTGTGACGGGGTACTCATTTTCTCTGGGAACTTTTTTTGGGGGTCACCTGGGTTTTTCATTGTCGTCGTGTTTATGTTTCCCACATAAAAAGGTCCCACAAACAGAAGGGTCAGGGACGGGGCTGTGAGCTGACTATTGAGCTTTCTCTGGTGGGTGTGATGTCGCAGTACAACATTGGATGATGTTACCTCGGGGACGGGGGCTGGGAGTCGGGTACAGGGATCTTCGAATTATTATTAATATTATTATTATTTAAATATTTTATTGAATTTTTTTACAGAGAGGAAGGGAGAGGGATAGAGAGCTAGAAACATCCATGAGAGAGAGACATCGATCAGCTGCCTCCTGCACCGCAACCAAGTACATGCCCTTGACCGGAATTGAACCGGGGACTCTTCAGTCCGCTGGCTGACGCTCTATCCACTGGGCAACATCTACTTTTCAAGTACAACTTGTGATATCTGTAAGATTACAAGCCTCTATAATAAAGAGCTAGTATGCTAATTAGACCGGACAGCAGAACGACCGTCCGGATGACCGTCTGGAAGGTTGCTGAGGCTGCGAGGGGCTGCGAGGGCTGAACCCCGGTACGGATTTCATGCACCAGGCCTCCAGGATTAACTAAAGAACCTCCCGTAGAATGTGGCTAACTGGTGTGGACAGGTCGTTCCCAAAGAGGTTCGATGGGCCAATGCACGTAAGACAGCATCCTCAGCATTGCTGAGGAAAAGGGAAAGGAACAGCACGAAATATTAAGTGTAAACGACGTTCAGAATGGCAGAGAGGTCAATGGAGACAAACTCAGGATTAAATGTGAAGACTCCTGTCGGAGGTTCATTGTTTCCCAGGACTGCAAGCGCCACAAGGCAGGTGGCTTCACACAACAGTTCTGGAAATTCGAAGTTCAAGATCAAGGTGTCGCCGAAACCGGTTTGGCTCAGTGGACAGAGTGTTGGCCTGTGGACTGAAAGGTCCCAGGTTCGATTCCGGTCAAGGGCATGTGTCTTGGTGGCGGGCACATCCCCAGTAGGGGGCGTGCAGGAGGCAGCTGATTGATGTCTCTCTCATCGATGTTTCTCACTCTCTCTCCCTCTCCCTTCCTCTCTGTAAAAAGTCAATAAAATATATTAAAAAAAAAAAAGATCAAGGTGTCAGCAGAGCCACACTCCTTCTGAAGCTTGCAGGGGAGCGTCCTTCTGTCCATCCTGGTGTTCTTGGCTCGTGGCTGCATCCTCTGCCTCTGCGGTCACGTGGCCTTCTCCCCACGTGTCTGTGTCTGCCCTTCCCCCTGAAGGACCCAGTCCTATGGGAGCAGAGCCCACCCGCATGGCCAACTACATTCACCAACTACACCCACTGAGACGCTTCCCGAATAATGTCACCCTCACAGGGAGGAGGGGTTGGGATTTCAAAAGATCATTTTAGGGGCCACGACTCAGCCCACGATGGTGGCCTCGAAGGGGCGGAAGCCAGGATATGAACCTGGAACAACATGGGACCGAGGAGAAAAGGACCGTTTCCGTGGCAGCGGCCTGGACAGCGGGAAGCAGAGAGCACGGCTGGCAGCGGGCGGTGAGGGGCAGGCAGGAGGCAGCGGCTGAGCCTGAAGCCGGCACTCCCGCTGAGCTGCTTTCCATGGACGATCAGGTTTGCCCACAGGAAGTGGAGGCCGGGAAGTCACACTCAGCCCTGACCCAGGGAGAAGGGACAGTTCCATGTTTTCCAGCTGCGAGGGCAACAGCAACCCACCGCTACTGAACAGCAGCCACGGGGCAAATGCGCTGGGAGGAGGGGGGTGCAGGAGGCATCTCCCTCATCATTGATGTTTCTCTCTCTGCCTCTTCCTTCTTCTCTGAAACCAATAAAAATAGATGAAAAATATTTTATCAACTGGCAGGTCAGAGGCCAATAGAGTCACGGTAGGCATTACATAAAATCTTATAAAATTGCCATGATTTGGTCACTTCATTTACAAAAACGGCCACTGCATTTGCACCCGCTCAGTAGACAGGCGGGAAGGAAGGGCCGGCTAACCTCACGCTGGCAGAAGCAGAGGCTCTGGCTGTACAGGCAGTGGTACCTCGAGATACGAGTGCCCTAACATACGAGATTTTTGAGATACGAGCCGTCGAGCGAGCGATTTTTGCTTTGAAATACGAGCAACAGTTGAGAGAGGAGTCATCGCACGGATCAGCTGGCTGCACACGACCCACCAGTTTACTGTGACTCGAGCGTCTCATAGTTTCCCACGCCTCAAGGTGACGGAACGAATTAAACTCGTATCTTGAGGTACCACTGTATTTGGAAGCTCGGTGAAAGGGTCCGAACCCACATCCGCTCTTTGGAAATGTCTCACTCTCTCTCCACCGCTGGCTGGAGCGTGGCGAGGCTTGAGAGGTGAGCTTGGAGGAGAAGGGGAAATGGTTCTGTTTGTTTATTATTTTTTTAATATATTTTATTGATTTTTTTACAGAGAGGAAGGGAGAGGAATAGAAGGTTAGAAACATCCATCAGCTGCCTCCTGCACGCCCCCCACTGGGGATGTGCCCGCAACCAGGATACATGGCCTTGACCGGAATCGAACCTGGGACCTTTCGGTCCGCAGGCCGATGCTCTATCCACTGAGCCACACCGGTTTTGGCTGTTCTGTTTATGTATGTTCAGGCCTCAGCCTGAAGCTGGCTGCATCCCGGCTGGGAGGGAGGCACAGAGATGTGATGGGGAGAACCGCGGACAGGGTTCCCATCCAGGGACCCATGCTGCAGCTCTGACAGGGGCAGGAAGAGCCCCCCTCTGCTCCCCCACCCCGCTCTGTCCCCCTGCCCTCCGGTGGGTGGTGGAGATGCTGTGGACCAACTCAGAGGAGAGCTTTCCCCGGACGTGGGGCTGTCCCGGGAGCGACTCCCAGCCGGGGACCACACGGCTCGGCGCGCCTGGCACCAGACCGTGTTGCCATTCCCCGCGAGCAAAATGCCACGGGAGGCCCACGTGGCACTACCGCCGCCCCGTCTTCCTCCTTCCAGCCTGCGGGTGGGGGGACGTCGGGTTTGAATTCGGGGGAAAATGGGAAAAAGGTGGTTTTGTTTATGAAGCTGGAGGCCTACGGCTGAGGTCCGGCCCAAGCGTTCCGGCTGCTTCCTGGCTGAGACTGTGCACCAGTTCAAGGCCCTTTGAGCCCCGAGTAAGCCCGGCGGGGCCCGAGTCACCGCTGAGGAAGGCCACTGGGAGAGTCGCGGACCCAGCCCGCTGCTGGGACCGGCCGGCGGGGCGAGTGACCTTGGTGTTGGTTGAGTCCCAGCGACCTGGGGCTGTTCAGCAGCATCAGCCCTCCCCCCCCCCCACATCCTAACCCCCTTACACTGCAGTA
>JAAGEH010001377.1:2215-27215 GCA_011751065.1 Lasiurus cinereus
AGAGAGAGAGAGAGAGAGAGAGAGAGAGAGAGAGAGAGAGAGAGAGAAACATTCGTGAAGAGAGAGAATCAGGGCTCGGCTGCCTCCTGCAGCCCCCCCTCCTGGGAATCTAGCCCACAACCCGGGCCTGTGCCCTGACCGGGAATCAAACCGTGACCTCCTGGTTCCTCGGTTGATGCTCAACCTCTGAGCCACGCCGGGCTGGGCTAGTTCTCCCATCTCTTAACTGGGAGATTCCACGCCCACAGGACCAGGGTGCCGGAGGGTACCGTCCTGGGTGTGCCGTGCAGGGTGAGCGGGAGCGGGAGAGTGAACATCACACTGGACATCATTTTTGCGCTCACGGAACTTGCATCCAGGTGGGGCCATGACATTCGTGCCTGCTGAGTGTGAAGAGAGGGAAGAGGACAGGGGCAGACATTCTCAGGGGCGCGAGTGGGGCGCTCCCTCGTGGAGCGTCCAAGGACCTCAGTAGGCCCCCTAGTGGCAGAGTCTGTGCGGTGTAATTTCATCCCCTGCTGCCCCTGCTGCCGACAGGCCCCAGCTGATTGGTCCAGGGGATAAGCACATGACCCAAGCTGAACCAATCAGAATCTTCCCCTGGATTTTTGGCTTGGATCTAGGAAAGAAAAGGCAGTTCCTCTCTGAGAGGTGCGTGGAGTCTGCTGTGTGAGTTCAGGCAGGCAGGCAGGCGTTATCTTTTATCCCGAAAAACCCAGTAAGAGCTACACACACAGCGTTGGGCGTCCAGGTTAGAGGCTCAATGTCCGTTTGCTGGAAAAAAGGAAGCACAGCATCTTGTTTAGTGAGCGAGTTGCGGGTACAGTGGTACCTCGAGATACGAGTTTAATTCGTTCCGTCACCTTGAGGCGTGGGAAACTATGAGACGCTCGAGTCAAGGTAAACTGGTGGGTCGTGTGCAGCCGGCCGATCCTCGCGATTACTCCTGTCTCAAATGCTGCTCATATTTCAAAGCAAAAACCGCTCGCTCGACGGCTCGTATCTCAAAAATCTCGTATGTTAGGGCACTCGTATCTTGAGGTACCACTGTATTCCTTTAGCGGGCGGTCCCCCAGCTTGCTGAGGCTGGGGCGGTGATGCCCATTTTAGGGATCAGAGGGCTGAGGCAGAGAGGGGAGGTGGGGAACGTACCTGAGCTCACACAGGGGATGTCAGGGTGACCGCCAGCTGCCTGGCTCCCGTGTGCCTCCATAACCACTGGGCCATCTGGCCTGTGTTTGATGGAATGAATGAACGCATGCATGCCAGGGAGCTACAGAAAAAGGTGCTGAAGGAGAGCAGGCGGTGGAGAAGAGCAGGTGGGGAGGAGACCCATGGGGTAGTGAGACCCGGGGAAATTGAAACTCCAGAAAATCCTGCAAAGAAGAGGACTTAAACTTGGGCAGGACTTATGCCCGAACTGGTTTGGCTCAGTGGAGAGAGCGTTGGCCTGCAGACTGAAAGGTCCCAGGTTCGATTCCAGTCAAGGGCATGGACCTGGGTTGCAGGCACATCCCCGGTAGGAGGTGTACAGGAGGCAGCTGATCGAATTTTCTCTCTCATCGATGTTTCTAGCTCTCTCTCCCTCTCCCTTTCTCTCTGTAAAAAAAAATCAATAACATATATTTTTTAAAAAAAAGAGAGAGAGAGAATAATGAATAGGCTGCCTCCTGCACGTCCCCTATTGGGGATCGAGCCCACAACATGCCCTGACGGGGAATCAAACCGTGACCTCCTGGTTGGGGGATGCTAACTTTAAAAAAAACTTGGGTAGGACTTTTGTTTTTTGTTTGTTTGTTTGTAAACATATTTTTTATTGATTTCTGAGAGGAAGGGAAAGAGAGAGAGAAACGTCACTGATGCGTGAGAATCCTGAACCGGCTGCCTCCTGCAGGCTCCACACTGGGGATGGAGCTCACAACCAGGGTACATGCCCTTGACCGGGAGTCGAACCGTGACCTCCTGGTTCCTAAGTTGATGCTCCATCCCTGAGCCAGGCTGGGGAGGACTTTTGAATCCCACAGACAGAGCTGGAGATTCAGGCCTGGATGCTCCTCGCTGCCAGGTCAGCCTAGTCACTGCTTCCATGCATGAGAGCTCCCTCGGTGCCCCGCCCGGCCTCCTCCCTCGTCTGAATCGGCCCCCGCCGGGCCCGAGGCCCTCCAATCACTCCTCGGTGCCGCCCCACCCCACTGCTGGCCCCGGGAGGGTCAGCCTCGTCCGTCCTCTTTTCAAGCCCCAGAATCTCCCCTGGAGGAGGACCAGTTTCTTTTTTTTAATATATTTTATTGATTTTTTTGCAGAGAGGAATGGAGAGGGATAGAGAGTTAGAAACATCGATGAGAGAGAAACATCCATCAGCTGCCTCCTGCATGCTCCCTATTGGGGATGTGCCCGCAACCAAGGTACATGCCCTTGACCGGAATTGAACACAGGACCTTTCAGTCCTCAGTCTGATGCTCTATTCACTGAGCCACACCGGTTACGGCTAAGGACCAGTTTCTAAGGCCAACGTGCCGAGGCCCGAGGGACCCAGGCCTGCGGCCTGGGAGCTGGCTGAGGCCCAGGCCTGGGCCAGGTGCGCCGGGTGGACAGGCCTCCTCGGGGCTGGGGAGCCCGGGCAGTCACCCTATCTGCTGGCCGCCTTTGCCGGGGGACTGGATTTCACCCGCTATCGGCGCCTCCCATCTCCGGAGCGCCCGCTGCACCCCGGGGAGGGAATGGGCTGCTTGTCGGCTTTGAGGCCGGGCCAACCACAAGACAAGAAAAGGCACATCCCAGCTTCAAAGGGCCGAGAGGACCCGGGGGCAGGGCAGAGCCTGGCACCCCCTCTTTCCCCCCCCACCCTGAGACCCCGCTGTGGCAGATGGAGCCGCACCACAGGGGCGCTGGCCTGTGGGCCTGTCGCTGCAGGAGGAGGAGGAGTGGGGGGGTGAGAGGGAGGGTGGGAGGAGGGTGAGGGGGGTCCATAGGGGAGTCTAAGTTGCCCCGAGCAGATTTCACAGGAATTTCTTTTCCCTACGGCCTCATCTTTCAGGAGCACAGCCTCTGGAGTCTTTGGAGGGAAACCCAGGAATGAAAGTCCTTTTGGAGAAAAAAAAAAAAATGCACCCTGGCTCTTAGACAATGAGAACCGTAATAACTTTGGAGCATTTTCTTTTTTTACATGTATTTTTATTGATTTCAGAGAGGAAGGCAGAGGGAGAGAGAGAGAGAAACATCCCTGATGAGAGAGAATCGTGGATCGGCTGCCTCTTGCACGCCTCACACTGGGGATCAAGCCCGCCACGCGGGGCAAGTGCCCTGACCGGGATCGAACCGTGACCTCCTGGCTCAGAGATCGACGCTCCACCCCTGAGCCACGCCGGCCACACCGGCCGGGCTGGAGCTTTTCTCTGCTCCTAGAACCACGCTGATTATGTGTGTGACCTCCCGTGACCTCGGGACACCCCGAGGTAGCGAGAATGACTCCTGACTGTGCACCCTGGGGAGACTGAGGCTCGGGCACTTTTCCCAGGTCACGGCTCGTAAGGGGCAGAGCCAGGAGGCAGACTCCGGCCTGACCTCCAAGTCCTGGCTGTCACCCACGAGTGAGGCCACATGTTCCTCGGACCCGCTCCTCCATGCCTTCTTCCTAAAGCACCTACTATGTGACGGGCGCCGCTTTGGATGCTGGGTAACGGCAGGGCCTTGATACACAGGCAGGAACACCTGCCCCTTCTGAGCACACGAAACCCAGGTCGTTAACAGGCGGATTGACCGTCCGGTTCACGGGCGAGCACGGCCTCAGCTGCTCCTTGTCATGTGCTCCACCCCCGTGCCCCGTCGTGGTCTGTGGTGCAGTGAACGTTCCTTGAGAGCCCACCGGGGTCGGCCCTAGTCTAGGCGCTGGGCCGGGGTGGCGCCGCCCCGGTAGGATTTCCGTTCTCATCAGAGCCTGGTCTTCCCTCCTCCTCCCCCGCACCCCAACCTGCAGCTGAGGCTCCGGAATTGATTTGGGAGGCGCAGCTGTCTCTCAGACAAGCCTGAGCCGAGGGGCCAGGCTGGCGGGTGAGGGGGTCCCAGAGGCCCTTTGCTGTCCCTCCCTGGACGTAACCCCGGCCCGAGGAAGCAGGAGGCCAGGGGTCCGCGGCTCCAGGTCCTCTCCGCTCAGCTCTCCCCGCGTCTCTTGCCATGAAATGGAGACACTCGCCCGGCCAGCGGGTTTGCAACACGTGATGAATCCACCCGGGGAAAGGGCAGGAGCACTGCTGGACCTGAGGCCTGCCCGCTGGCGGCTCCCCCTGTCTGTGCCCACGCCGATTCGGAGGGGCCCCTGTAAGCCGCCCCTCAGGGAGGCACAGGTCACGGCCACAGCCAGGCCGCCCCTCCTGCGTGGACGCTTTTCCCGGACAGACTTGCGATTCTGGCTACCACGGAGCACGGGCCGGCTCCTCTCCTCCGGCCAGTGCTCGCGGGTCCCTGGCTGTGTCCTCCACGGAGCTCACCTTGAGAAGTCTCCAAGGTCAGGGAGGTGGGACCCCCCGGGGGTCTGCCCTCCGGGAAGGGAATTCCCTGGAGAAGCTTCTGAGACCCGGGCAGCGACCCCTCCCCACCCTGGGGCAGGGGCATCGTCTGCTTCGTCTCCTGCTGTGTTCCCAGTGCCTGGAACAGCGCCTGACACACAGTAGGCCCTCAGGTCACTGCCTGGATGAACGGCAGGAAGCACACTGCATGGCTGTTCTGGGTAGGGGGCTCTCCCGGAGCCCCAGAGACCACCCGAAGGAGCCTCCTCCGTCAGCCCACGGAGGAGCTGCGGCCCTCTGCGGGCGGCCACCTCCAGGAAGGGCCGTCCCCGCACGGCGAGCAGGGAAGGTTTAGCAGCGATGACCGTCGCCCTGACTGCGGCTCCCCCCAGCACCCCGCCCGCCAGGCCCGGGCCTGCTTCCTGGAGGACCAGACCCCGTTCTCCGTCCGCATCCTGCGCCGAAAGGTTTCATCACTGGCTCCAGGCAGGGCCGGGAGGGCCGGGGGTAAGTCAGGTCAGAGCCGGGGTGGCGGGCGGGTCAGGGAGATGCCGGGGGCGTCACCGCGGAGGTGGAAGGAGCCCGGACCTTCCCTTCGGCCCACGGAGGGGGTGGGTCCTGCCTGGGGAGGGGGCCCCGAGGCAAAATGAAAGCGACGGTGATTCAAAGGTTTTCCCAAGTCACCATCTGCTGTAATGTAAGAATCTCTACTCTTTTTTAAAATATGTTTTTATTGACCTCAGAGAGGAAGGGAGAGGGAGGGAGAGAGAAACATCAGTGAGGAGAGAGAATCATGGATGGCCGAAACCAGTGTGGCTCATTCAGTGGATAGAGCGTCGGCCTGCAGACTGAAAGGTCCCAGGTTCGATTCTGGTCAAGGGCATGTACTTTGGTTGTGGGCACATCCCCAGTGGGGGGCGTGCAGGAGGCGGCTGATCAATGTCTCTCTCTCATCGATGTTTCTAACTCTCTATCCTTCTCCCTTCCTCTCTGTAAAAATATCAATAAAATATATCTTTTTTTAAAAAAAATAAGGCTGCCATTCATGGAGCGCTAAGCACTGTGCCAGATCCCCAAACCCGGTATCTAGAAAGTGCTTGATAACTATTTTTTTTAATATATTTCTATAGATTTCAGAGAGAGGAAGGGAGAGGGTGAGAGAGAGAGCGCAACATCAATTATGAGAGAGAATCAGCCGCCTCCTGCACGCCCCCTCCTGGGTAGGGATCGAACCCGCCACCCGGGCCTGTGCCCTGACCCGGAATGGAACCGGGACCTCCTGGCTCCTGGAGGGATGCTCAACCACTGAGCCACCCTGGCCAGGCTGGATAGCTATCAGCCACAACGGTGACTTGTATTGCTGTCGCGACTGTTACTAAACTTCCTAAGTGGGGTTCCCTGGCTGGAGGAGCTGTGTCCCCCACAGAGGCACCCCGGCACCTCCAGGCCAGGAGACGCTCAGCCCTGTGGGAAGGGCCGAGGCTCAGAGCCCGGCGGCTCCCCGGTCTGGCTCCCTCCCTGGTCTCGTGACCCGCCCGGCCGGCTCCGCCCTGGGGCCCCGCCCGCCACCACACTCTAAGAATAAGCCCCACGCCCTGCGTGCCTGGGGTGTCACCGCTTCCTGCCTCGCTGGTCACGGCTGGCGGGCCCCCAGGGATTTTCCAGCTCCAGGCGAGGCCGGGGCCCAGGCCGCCTGACCTGGGAGCCGCGATGTGGGCCCCAAGTCTGAAAAACCCCAGGCGGAGGGGGGCTGGGATGGGGGAACCGGGCCGGCTCTCGGACTTTGGCCCTCGCCCGCCCGCCCGCCCGCCCGCCCGGGCTGGCCGTGGCGTGCCGGCGGCCCAGGCTGTCCTGGCTCCTGGCCAGGGGCCTCCGATGGGCCGGGCCCAGAACCAGAAATACCACTTCGCGTCTGAAAGCTCTAAGGCCGGCTGGATCCGAAGCCATTCCAGTTCAGGGACCTGCCCCTCCCCCAGCTTCTCCCCCCACCCCCCCCTCGCTCCTTGAGAAAGGCCGGTGTCCTGTCCTTCCCTTCCCCTCAGACAGCCCCGAGGACGCTGCGTGTCCCGCGCTGACCCCTGGCCGCCTCGGGGACACCGCCGCAGCCGGACACCGTCCCCAGAGGGCTGTGTCCCCGCCTCGGCCTCGCCCTAATCTCCCTCTCATCTCCCCCCTCCCTCCGCACCTGTCGAGCGAGCGAGCTGGCTTCCAGGCGGCCTGGCACGGACTCGCCGTGACGCTGAGCCCGGGCCAGCCACCTCTGCAAACCGAGGCCCTGAGGGTCCCTTGGAGCTCTGACCCCGGGGGACTCGGCGTGCGGAAGGGCCAGCCCAGGTCCCCCCGCCACTGAGGCTCTGTCCCCACCCCGCCCTGGGCCACCACAGGGCCTGCCACTGGGCAGCCGGGCCAGGGACTGGCCTCTGGGGTGGGCAGAGGACGGTGTGTGGAGGACGAAGAAGGCAGCGTGTCCACGGTGTCCCTGCCGCCTGCAGGTGTGCGTGGCTGGAAGGAAGCCGTTCGCTCAGCAGGAAGCAGGAAGCCAGGGGAAAAGGCGTGGGAGAAAGGGGTGCTCGGACCCGTTCACAGCCTCCCCTGCGGGCACCCTCGCCTGCGTGAAACGAAGGCCGGGAACTCCAAGTTCAGGTGCAGGAAGGAGGCAGAGGTCTCAGCGAGGCTCTCTGGCCCTCGTTCCCTGCTCCCGAAGCCGCAGCTGGCCGTGGAGCGCAGGTGTGCAGAGTGGGGGTTCGCTGCCCATGGGCGAGAGTCAGGCCCGGCTGCAGGCCCTCAGCACCTCCCAGGCCGTGGGCAGCCCTGATGCTGCTTGCTGCTGCTGCTAACCCTGGCGAGAGAGTCTCCACATGTCCCCGGGGGTGACCGGGAGCCACATCTGGGCCCAAATTTCATCCCCAAACCACAGTGCGGCCGCAGGAAGCGCGGCCCGCGGCCCGCAGCCCACACCGGGGAGCACAGGGCGCCGTGTTCTCCCGGAGGCGGAGGCAGGAGGCCCGTGTCCAGGAGGACAGGGCCGGGGAAGGCAGAGTGGACGCCTCCTCCTGGTGACTCCGGAG
This sequence comes from Lasiurus cinereus, assembly GCA_011751065.1. Lineage (NCBI taxonomy): Eukaryota > Metazoa > Chordata > Mammalia > Chiroptera > Vespertilionidae > Lasiurus > Lasiurus cinereus. Next base: position 9,789 of record JAAGEH010001377.1, read on the forward strand.
TGCTTTCCTCCGGGTCTGTCCACGGCCGATTCTGTTCTCCCGAATTCGCTCCTTTCTGAATGTGGAATTTACGCTCATTTTTAGGGACCACGGACCTTTGCAAACAGAGTCACAGTGGGAGAGAACAGTATTAAGAACCTCAGACGGGCCGGCTGGCCGACGTGGCTCGGTGGTTGAGCTTCGCCCGCTGAACCAGGAGGTCCAATTCCGGGTCAGGGCACAGGCCCGGATTGTGGGCTCCATCCCCAGTGGGGGACATGCAGGAGGCAGCCGATCCATGATTCTCTCTCACCACTGATGTTTCTCTGAAATCAGTAAAAATATATTGAAGAAGGAGGAGGAGGAGGAAGAGGAGGAGGAGGAGGAGGAGGAGGAGGAGGAGGAGGAGGAGGAGGAAGAAGAAGAAGGAGAGACTCCTACCCAATACCTCATTTCAAGAACGATCCATTTCTGGGCAATTTTACTTCATTTGTGCTCCCGCCCCCACACTGAGTCCCTTGAAATGAAATTCCAGACGATCCAGGGTGTCACCGGTAAATGCTTTGGTTGGTTCCTTCCTTTTTAAAACACAACTAGTCCATTCCAAGGGGAAATGTTTTTCATTAAAACAGAAACACCGTTACCCATAATGCCATCACCCAGTGCCGGCTGGCACGGAGTGGCTCTGCCAGAAGGAGTCGCTCCGATTGGGTCGGATGTCCTCTTTGTCACCTGCACTCGGGCGACGCTGAGCCAGGGGCCTTGCCCAGGCTTGGCATCGAGGTCGGGGTGTGAGGAGGAGGGAGACGGCCACCCTCGGCCCCATGAGCACCTACCCAGGCGGTCCTGAGGCCTATGACAGGCTCAGCTGCTTCCCACCAGCACACAGAAGGCTCCGGAAGGCAGCGGCCGCTTTGGGGGGACGGACACTTGTTGGCCTGTGGGTGCGGGTTGGACCTCAGCTCCCCACCACCTGCATGGTCTCCAGCTGCTGGCCTCCGTGCGGGGCTGACAGACGCTCCCATTTGACCAGAGTGGCTTTTGCCTTCAAATGCCACACACGCCCTTGGATCCGGAGGAAGAGGAAGGGCTGGAGGGCAGAGGCAGCCTGGGCATGGCCACTGTATAGATGGGAAGACTGAGGCCGGCGAGGGCAGCCGCTGGGATCGGGAGCAGGCCCCGGGCAGGGCTGGGGCCGGGGGGGCCAGGGCCAGCCCTGTGAACCGGACCGGCTGACCGCGTGGGAACGCCAGCTTCAATGCCCCCTGCCCCTCGCCCGGGCTGGCCAGAAAGCCCCGGAGAGGGTGGTGCCGTGGATGAGCACAGCTTCAAAGAATCCGTGACATCGGGTCTGGCCCAAGAGACTTTCTTTTATATATATATTTTATTATTGATTTTTTTACAGAGAGAAAGAGAGAAGGACAGAGAGCCAGAAACATCGATGAGAGAGACATCGATCAGCTGCCTCCTGCACGCCCCCTATTGGGGATGCGCCCGCCACCAAGGTCCATGTCCTTGACCGGAATCGAACCCAGGACCTTTCAGTCCACAGGCCGAGGCTCTATCCACTGAGCCACACCGGGTTTTGGCCCAAGAGACTTTCGACAGCCAGGCTCGCAGGGACCCCAGTCCCGAGAGACGGACGGACGGATGGATGGAAGTCGTGGCCGAGGTGTCGAGCCCCGTGCAAACGCCTGCCCTCCCCGTTCCCAGGAACTCCCTCCGAGGGCTTCCTTCCGCTTTCTGCCTGGCGTTCCCCCGTGCCTCCGCGGCCACCAGCCCCTCCGGTCACCCTGTGTGTCCTCCACCCCCTCCGCCCGCCTGCCGGCCGCCCGGACGTGACCTTGCCCACGCGGCAGCTCCGCTCCCAGCACACCGGTCCCTTCTCTTCTTTCTGACGCGGACGGGGTTGTGTTTCACTTCTGCCGGCGAGCGCGGGGGCCGGGGGGCCGCCCGCCACCGTCACCCTATTTCTGGCCGCTGCGGGGGGCCCCGGGGCGCGGTGTCTCCTTCTGGCTCTGCCACCAGGCCCGCCCCTGCACCTGGCCCGCTCCGGTTTCCTCTTTCACGCCCCAGGGACGGCGCGTCTGCCCCCGCCGACACACAGGGTGGGGCGCAGGGAACCGAGACCCAGGCTAAACCTGGATAGGAGCACCTACTACGTGCCGGGCCAGCGCAGGCTGGGTCTCCTGGAAACCCCCCAACTCCCCCTGGAGGAAAACAAGCTCAGGGAGAGGTGGTGCTGGCCCAGGACAGACAGCCCCAGCGTGGCAGGGAGAGGGGGGTGGACAGGTCCCCACACCATCTTCCTCACGTGGCACTGGTGCCAGCGGGTGCGGCTCAGGGAGTTGGGCGTCGCCCGTTTGATTCCCGGTCAGAGCACAGGCCCGGTCCCCGGCTCATCCCCAGGGCGGGGTGTGCAGGAGGCAGCAATGGATGTTGTGTTCTCACATGGATATTTCTCTCTCTGTCTCCCCTTTCCTCCCTCTCTCTCCTCCTCTCTCCTCCTCTCTTCTCCTCATCTCCTTTCCCCCCTCTCTTCCACTCCCTCTCTCTCTCTCTCCTTTCTCCTCTCCCCGTCTCTCTCTCTCTCTCAATGACTCCATGTCTCCCCGCGGCTCCCGGTAATTCCCCTTCATTCCAAGTGCTATTCCAAGATGACCCTCTCCCTGCAGAGCACGAGGGTTTGTGGGCTTTGAGCACAAACAGGAGAGGGACTGTTTGACGGAAGGTGGACTCGTGTCCTCTCGCCAGACAGACAGACACACAGCTCCCCCGCTCCCCCATCCAGTCTCCTCTCCGCAGGCCTGGCTGCTGAAAGGCATCCATCCACCCCCGGGTTCTGTGTGTGTGTGTGTGGGGGGGGTGCTCCTCGGGTGTGGAGGGGTGTTGGTTTCGTCGTGGTTAATAAGACGGCACGAGGCAGGAGGGAGAGGACGAGAAGGAGAGAAGAGAGAGACCAAGGAGACAGGGCATGAGGAAGGCAGAGGCAGAGAACATACGAGAAGGAGAAAAAGACTCAGAGGAGGAGGAACAGGATGCCCGGCCAGGGCGGCTCAGTGGTGGAGTGTCAACCTCTGAACCGGGAGGTCAGGGTTCGAGGCCCAGCCAGGGCTTGAGTGCTGTTTCCAAAGGTCCACACCCCATTCAAAAGCTTCCCGGCTGCCCCTTGGTCGCCCAGCAGCCTGGGGTTTAGGCCAGCCGGCGGTCCCTGGTCCCTGTCCAGCCTCCTGCCCAGAGGAAGCCACAGGCTGCTGAGGGCGCAAGACAAGTAAGTGGTACAGGGCTACCTCGAGATACGAGTGCCCTAACATACGAGGTTTTTGAGATACGAGCCGTCGAGCGAGCGAAGTTTGCTTTGAAATACGAGCAACAGTTGAGATAGGAGTCATCGCGCGGATCGGCCGGCTGCACACGACCCACCCGTTTATGGCAACTCGAGCGTCTCCTAGTTTCCCACGCCTCAAGGTGACGGAACGAATTAAACTCGTATCTCAAGGCACCACTGTAGTTCCCACCCCTGGGATGAGGGCGCTGCCAGCTGTGCGTCCCCGGTGAGTCAGCTCCGGAGGAGGGGCGGCTCCTTCCGCTGGCGGGTGCAAACCCTGGAAGGCTTCTCGGAGGAGGGGGCCCACGGAGCTGGTTCCTGAGGGGTGAGTGGGAACCGGTTCCAGGAAGATCGTAACGAGGGCGGGGACTTCTCCGCTTGGCCCTGGGGGTGGGCACGGCCGTGGGCGGCCCTCCCCCCTCTCACTGAACCGGCTCCGTTGTTCTGGTTTCTTCTAAGCAGAGGAGCCTGAACCCGGGCCAGCGCGGCTCAGGGGTGGAGCCGGGACGTAGGAACCAGGAGGTCTCCGGTCGATTTCCGGTCGGGGCCCAGGCCCGGATTGCAGGCTCGGTCCCCAGTGTGGGGCGGGCAGGAGGCAGCCGATCCGTGATTCTCTCTCATCGTTGATGTTTCTCTCTCTCCCTCTCCCTTCCTCTCCGAAATCAGTAAGAACATATTTGTTTAAAAGCTGTATCTTTTAGAACAGCGGTTCTCAACCTGTGGGTCACGACCCCTTAGACCATCGGAAAATGCAGATGTTTACATCACGATGCATCACAGTAGCAAAATGTCATGGTTGGGGGTCACCACCACATGAGGAGCTGTACGCAAGGGTCGCAGCCGTCGGAAGGTTGAGAACCACTGTTTTAGAAGAAGAAAGCAGGCACAGAGAGGGTGTGTAGCTGTAGAAAACTCCGTGGGAGAGAGAGCCGCAGGCCTGTCCAGCGGCCGGGGCACACTAACTGCTGACCCTCAGGTGTATCAAGGACCCGGGGCAGCCGAAACCGGTGTGGCTCCGTGGATAGAGCGTCGGCCTGCGGACTGAAGGGTCCCAGGTTCGATTCCGGTCAAGGGCATGTACCTTGGTTGCAGGCACATTCCCAATTGGGGGCGTGCAGGAGGCGGCTGATCAATGTCTCTTTCTCACGGATGTTTCTAACTCTCTACCCCTCCTTTCCTCTCTGTAGAAAATCAATTAAAAAAAAAAAGGACCTGGGTCAAGGGGTGTGGTTGGGGGTCCAGAAGCAAGAGGCTGGCAGGAGAGGGAGGCCCGGAGGATCCGAGGTCCGTTCTCTATAGGAGAGGACGTGGAGGCCCCAGCAGTCCCTCACTTCCCAGGTCGCACAGCCCAGCGGGGTGGGGTTGGGGCGGGGTTGGGGTGGAGTGGGGGGGACAGGGCTGCCAAACCCAGATCCGGGCGGGACGGGCCCACCCCAGGGAGCGGCGGGCACGGGAGCAGCTCAGGTCCCGGCTTTCAAAGCTTTCTGGAAGGTGAACGGCTTTTCTGAACCAGAGACAGACGTCAGTCCGCCCGCCTCCTTCCCCTGCGCCCGCACACCCACCCCGTGGACCCACCTGGTTCGGGCCTCGCCCGCCCCGCCTGCCAGCCTCTTGCGAAGGGCGAGGTCTCAGGCTCTTCCCGAGGAGGCGGGTGGGCAGGCGGGCGTCCCCAGCCTGGGCTCCTCCGTAGGCCAGGCGGGGAGGGAAGGCGCCCGGGGAGCCTGCGGAGCGGCCACTGGGAGGGAAAGAAGTCCGAACGGCACGGCCGGCAGAGGCGAGCCCGTGGACAGTGCCCAGCCCTGCGCCCGCCCGGGTAGTGCCCGAGCGGCTGGGCCGGTTTCTGTGCAGCCGCCCAGCCTGTCCCCAGCGGGAGTGCAGGGTGATGGGTGCAGGGGCATGAGAGCAGGGGGATGGGGACAGGGGTGATGGGGGGAGGGAGAGGGGTACAGGGGGATAGGGACAGGGGGATGGGTGTAGGAGTGATGGGAATAGGGGGAAGGGGCAGTGGGGATGGGTGCAGGGGGATGGGTGCAGGGATGATAGGTGCAGGGTGATGGGTGCAGGGGTGATGGGGGCAGGGTGATGGGTGCAAGGGGATGAGGGCAGTGGGATGGGTGTAGAGCAGCGGTTCTCAGCCTGTGGGTCGCGACCCCTTTGGGGATCGAACGACCCTTTCACAGGGGTCGCCTAAGACCATCGGAAAATGCAGATATTTACATCACGATGCATCACAGTAGCAAAATTTCATGGTTGGGGGTCACCACCCCGTGAGGAACTGGATGCAAGGGTCACGGCCTTAGGAAGGTGGAGAACCACTGGTGTAGGGGGATGAGAGCAGTGGGATTGGTGCAGGGGTGATGAGGCAGGGGGATGGGTGTAGGGGGAGCGGAACAGTGGGGATGGGGGCAGGGGAATGAGGGCAGTGGGATGGGTGTAGGGGAGGGGGCAGTGGGGATAGGGGCAGGGAAATGAGAGCACTGGGGTGGGTGCAGGGGTGATGGGGTAGGGGCAGGGGGACAGGGGGATGGGTCAGGCAGGGATGGGTGCCGCGCCCAGAGGCCTCAGGGAGGATGAACCCTGTCCCGCTGCGGCCCCTCCCTGGGGAACAGCCGGAGCGCTGCGTGGGGTCCTGCTGTGGCACCTCTGGGGGAGAGGGCGGTGCCTCTGAGAGCACGTTCAGCCACGGGGGGAGTCAGAGGCCGCGGCCGCGGGCAGGTCACTGAGCCCGCCCGCCCTCGGCGCCTCCTCCGGGCGCGGATCGCCCACGGCTGAAGCCCCTCGCCTCGCCGTGGGGTCCGCGCGGTGACACACGCGTGCCGCCGCCGCCCGCACGCCCGCGCCTGGCCTGGGGAGCCCGCTCCGGGCTGTGGTTACCGGAGGCCACGCGGCTCCCGCAGGGCAGAGTCCACTCCGCACCAGGCCCAGCGCCCCGCCGGGCTGACTCACAGCCAGACAGCCAGCTCCCGCCCCCCCTGCCCCTCCGCCCGCCCTCCCGCAGGCTCGCATTTCTGCGCAGGGAGGGGACCCGGCTGCTCGGCCATTCCCTTTCATCCGGAGGCCACGATCCTTCCCCGCCTGCGGCGTTGGGTGGAGAAAGAGGCTTTCTCTCCGGGGAGGTGGCTCTGCGGCCTGAATGTGGGCCTCGAGCTCCCGGGAAGAGTCTCGCCGGCCACCCACACCCGCATCGCTCGCCTCCGAAGGCAGAGCCCTCACCCTGCCACCTGGGCACCTGGAGACAGCCGTGCCTGACGCCGCCCCCCTGGCGGACGGACATCCCATTTCTGTCCCTGGCCACCAGGAGCCGCTGGCTGGTCGGAGGCGAGGCTCCCGGACCCTCCGCCATCCCAGCCTGACTCAGCAGCGCAGAGACGAGGGGGGAAAGGCAGCCCCAGCCAATAAAACTCTCTCTTTCTCGCGCGTTCATCTGCTGCAGACGGCGCCTCGGCTGATGGGTGCTGCATGAGTGTGCACGCGCGTTCAGGAAGCCCCGCCCAGGGCCACCTGTTAATAGCCTGGTTACCTGCGTCCACACCGGGGTTCTCGGGGCCAGCCGGAGCGGACCGCGTGATGCCTGGGTCTGCACCACGCAAACATGCCCAGCTCCGTGCCCGGTGTCCCCGCAGGGGGGACCTGGCCAGAGCCGTGACCGCCCGCACACACCTGTCTCGACGGCGCTGGGGTCGTGTGCTGGCCACAGCCGTCCTCCAGTGCAGGGCCCAGTCAGCAAATATGCTTTTTAAAATATATTTTATTGATTTTTCACAGAGAGGAAGGGAGAGGGATAGCAAGTCAGAAACATCGATGAGAGAGAGACATCCATCAGCCGCCTCCTGCACGCCCCCCACTGGGGATGTGCCCACAATCAACGTACATGCCCTTGACCGGAATGGAACCCGGGACCCTTCAGTTCCCAGGCCGACGCTCTATCCACTGAGCCACACCGGTTTCGGGCCATTCAGCAAACATTTGCTGCCCGCTCTCTGAGGGTGTCTGCACCGGGATCAGCAAAGATAAGTGGATCCGTCCCACCGGGTCTCAGATAGCTGGCATTCCAGCCCCAGCACCCCAGCCCTCTCCCCGCCCTTCCCCGGGCTGCGGACCCTGACCGAGCAGCCCCCGGGGTCCCGACCTCCCCTTCCAGTTCAGCCCCCCCGAGGCCCCGGAGCCCGGGGGTGCTGGGATGCAGAGTCACTGAGTCATGGAGAGGAATGTCTCCCACGGAACCTCCACCGAGGCTGCAGACTCCCAGCGCCGCCCGCGGCTGACCCGGCTGCCCCCGGGGGAGGGTGGTGGGGAGGGTGGGAGGCGGGGAGCTGCTCGGTGCAGACGGTCACCCCAGGATGACCTCACCTGCAGGGCAGTGACTCATGCCGTCTGCCCGGCCCGGCCGGCGCTCGCTCCTCGGGAATACCTGCGGGAGCGCCAGCCTGAGCGCTTGGTTAGAACTTTCCAAACGCCGAGGATGAGCTATTTTTAAAGGCCTGACGCTTTCCGCCTGTGGGTGGGAGGCGGCCCCCCTGATGTGGGTCTCCTGTTCCAGCTGCTCCCGCCAATCAACCCCGGAGAGTCCCCCTGGAGCAGGGAGACGTGGAGTAAGAAGGGAGACCGCGGAGGCCAGGTTCTCTCTGTTTTTTTATACATTTTTAAATATATTCTTGCCGAAACCGGTGTGGCTCAGTGGTTAGAGCGTCGGCCTGCGGACTGAAAGGTCCCAGGTTCAGTTCTGATCAAGGGCATGTATCTTGGTGGCGGGCACATCCCCAGGAGGGGACGTGCAGGAGGCGGCTGATGGATGTCTCTCTCTCATCGATGTTTCTCTCTATCCCTCTCCTTTCCTCTCTGTAAAAAGTCAATAAAATAGCCGAGACCGGTGTGGCTCAGTGGATAGAGCATCGGCCTGTGGACTGAAAGGTCCCGGGTTCGATTTCCGGTCCAGGGCATGTATGTTGGTGGCGGGCACATCCCCAGGAGGGGGCGTGCAGGAGGCGGCTGATGGATGTCTCTCTCTCATCGATGTTTCTAGCTCTCTATCCCTCTCTCTTCCTCTCTGTAAAAAATCAATAAAATATATATATTTTTTAAATCAATAAAATATATTTAATATATATACATATATATTTATATATTCTTAATAATTTCAGAGAGAAAGGGAAAGCGGGGAGAGAGAGAAACATCCACGATGAGAGAGAACCATGGATCGGCGGCCTCCTGCACGCCCCCTCCTGGGGATGGAGCCGGCAACCCGGGCCTGTGCCCCGACGACGACGGGGAATCCAACTGTGACCTCCTGGTTCCTAGGCCGAAGCTCCACCCCTGAGCCATGCCGGCCGGGCTCTCGTTATGTTTTAAACTTTCCTGGTTGCGGGGAAATAGACAAACAACTGAACGTGTCATGTCAGCCACCCCTGAGTGTGCCACTCGGCGGCCGGAAGATGACCACAGTGATGCGCCATCACCACCACCACCACCGTCTCCAGACCTCGTTCACCTCCCCGAGCAGAAACTCCCCGGGAAGCCCGGACTCCCCACTTCCTCCCCCGCCCCCACCCCTGGGAACCCGGCGCTACTTCCTGCCTCCACAGAGCTGTCCGTCCGAGGTCCCTCCTCTACGTGGACGCAGGCGAAACGCCTCCTCTGGGGCTTGGCTGGCCTGGCCTCGCAGGTCTCCCAGGCCCACCTGCCGGGTCCCCTTCCTTTCGGAGGCTGATTGGGACCCTGGTGTGTCCGGCCTCCTCCATCCAGCCTCCGGGTGACGGACAGGTGGCTCCGTGCCACGTGGGGCTGTGGCTGAGGGAGGGGGTCAGCGGGAGGGGGTTTTGTCCTGACAGACCCCTATCTTCTTGAGCAGCCACCTTCCCTCACAGTGTCTCCGAGCTCACCTGCGCGTGGGGACCCGGGTGGCCGGCTCTGACGACTTACTTCCCCAGAGTGTCGAGAAGATGCCGTGAGAGCCGGGGGAGGGAAGTGCCTTTTAGCGCTGAAATGTCCCGTGAGAAACATGTTCTGTCCTGGCTGGGGTGGCTCAGTGGATAGAGCGTCAGCCTGCAGACTGCAGGGTCCCAGGTTTGATTCTGCTCAAGGGCACAGGCCCGGGTTTTCGGGCTTGATCCCCGAGTGGGGAGCGTGCAGGAGGCAGCCGATCCAGGATGCATCACTGATGTTTCTATCTCTTTCCCTCTCTCTGAAATCAATAAAAAAAATATTTTTTAATATATTTTATTTATTTTTTACAGAGAGGAAGGGAGAGGGATAGAGAATTAGAAACATCGATGAGAGAGAGACATCAATCAGCTGCCTCCTGCAAACCCCCTCTGGGGATGTGCCCGCAACCAAGGTACATGCCCTTGACCGGAATCGAACCTGGGACCCTTCAGTCTGCAGACCGACGCTCTATCCACTGAGCCACACCAGTTTCGGCTAAAAATATATTTTTAAACATGTTCTTACTTTCTTTATACTATTCTATTCTCGTAGACACTTTTTCCTCCCGGGGAGGTCAAAGGAGCGTGACCCCAGGCTACTGTCTAATTATAATACGTCTTAGATGGAAATGGTCTGAATAAACGAGGCTTTGTGGGGGATGCAGCTTTGGGGGGGACATTGTGCCCACACTTTCACGCATTCCCTGCAGGGCAGAGCGCCGTGTGACCAGGCCTCCCTTCCGTTCATGACAAGTGTCCTCATTCGGTCATTCGCTGTGCGGCCTGGTCCATGGCTTCAGCTCATTTGCCTCCGTTTCCTCATCGGCCCAAGTGGGACCAACATAACGGACCCGACCTCAGAGCGGGGCAGTGAAGTTTACGTGTGGGATGGCGGTCGGAGGCGTGGCGTAGTGCCTGCCGGTGCGGGCACGGGACCCGTGCGAGATGCACTTCTATTCCTGCGTATTCCTAAGTCCTTCCAAGGGGTTCTTTGTGCCCTGCCCGCCCCGATTATTACAGCCCATTAGACATGAATGCGGGGTCTCCGGGCGATGAAAGGGCAGGCGTCCAGAGGCCCAGGGTCCTGTCTGCCCTTTGAGCTGAGGCTGCGGTTCAGAACCCCAGCTCCGGGCTCAGCTCTGACCCAGCTCCCGGCTGGTTTCAGCTCCATGGGGCCTTCTGAGTGCCCCGCTCTGTCCAACAGGATGAGACGGACTCCTGAGCTTACGGCGAAGACCAGCCAAGTCCATGTCTGGTCCGCCCCCCGCCACGGCCCCCCTTCCCCATTTCAACACCCCGGGCTGTGACTTTGCCAGCGCCCCTATCTCAGCCTGTGCCCAGCACAGCTAGGTGCTCAATGTAAGCTTGCCCAAGTGACTTCCAACAGGCACCACCACCGCCACAAAATCAATCAATAAAAATAAAACAAGCACGCACCACTGCCCGGCTGGTGTGGCTCAGGGGTTGAGCCTCGACCTAGGAACCAGGAGGTCACGGTTCCATTCCCGGTCAGGACACAGGCCCCGGGTTGCGGGCTCCATCCCCAGTGAGGGGCGTGCAGGAGGCAGCCGCTCCATGATTCTTGCTCATCATGATGTTTCTCTCTCTCTCCCCTTCCCTTCCTCTCTGAAATCAATCACTATGTGTATTTTTAAAGAAAACAAGCATCACTTCACTGAGAGAGGGTGCAGGCGGCCAGTCCTCTGAAGAGCATCATGAGAAACTGCTCCTGGAAAGGATAAGAAGAAGAAGAAGGGCAGAGACCGGTTTGGCTCAGTGGATAGAACGTCAGCCTGGGGACTGAAAGGTCCCAGATTTGATTCCCGTCAGGGGCATGTGCCTTGGTTGCGGGCACATCCCCAGTGGGGATCGTGCAGGAGGCAGCTGATCGATGTTTCTCTCTCGTTGATGTTTCTGACTTTCTATCCCTCTCCCTTCCTCTCTGTAAAAAATCAATAAAATATATTTTTAGAAGAAGAAGAAGAAGAGGAGGAGGAGGAGAAGGAGGAGGAGGAGGAGGAGGAGGAAGAAGAAGAAGGGGAAAGAAAGCTTTGAGACCCTGACCCCGCGCCCAGGGTCCCAGGAGGCCGGGGACCATCTGGACCGCCGCCCAGCGGTGAGTGGCTGAGCACCGGGTCACCCTCGGGGCGGGCTGACCTCCTCCAGGATGCTGTCGTCTCCATGACAACAGAGGTGACCCGGGAGGCGCCCCGAAGTGCTGTCTGCTGTCGAAAGCCTCCACCCCCACGCAGCCCGGTCCCCGCGGGGGATTCTTCTGGGAAGACGGTGACGTCGACCCAAGTCCCGGTCACCCAGGCCGGCCGGGCGTCCTCGGGTGGAGCAGCAGCTCCGGGAAATGGGCCTTTGCCCAAACCACTTCCCTCCGCTCGTCCCCGACGCCCCAGGAAAGCCCAGCATCCCCACCGCACTGGGGCCAACGCGAAGGGCCATGGGGTTCCCAGGGCACCCGAGACCCCGCCCGGATCCCCAGGGCACATGGCGTCTGGGTGGGGTAGCTGCCAAAGGCCTGGGTGGAGGGGGGAGAGGAGGACAGTGGGGGCCGAGCCAGGCTGGTCTCCATCGCCCTCTGCTGCACAGACAGCAGAGCTGCTCTGGAGGGCCCGTGGGGATGCTCCCTGGTGCTACGGGGTGTGCGGATCTGAGCACAGGGTGCGGCTGTCCTCCTACTCTGTTTCCCCGAGAGTAAGACATCCCCCGAAAATAAGACCTACTTCCAGTGTTGCCTCTCGCTGTCATATCAGACATCCCCCCGAAAATAAGACTTCCCCGACCATAAGGCCTCCCCCGAATATAAGGCCTCCCCGGAATAGAAGGCCCCCCAAGCGACCGTCAGGCGTCCGACTCCTGATTTAAAGAGACCTCGCCCGGCCCAAACAGCTCTGGCTGCGCTGCGGCCCATCCGTGAGCTGGTTGGTGATGACAACGACCACCGGACCGTAGACAGGTCATCAGTTTCCTTTTTTGTTGTTGTTGTTCAACAATACATGTGTACCGTCTTCTTCTTCATGGAAAAATAAGACATCCCCTGAAAACAAGGCCCAGCGCCTCTTTGGGAACAACAATGAATAGAAGACACTGTCTTATTTTCGGGGAAACAGACCAGGCGAAGGTGGCCAGCTCCCAGAGGCGGAGGGACCTTGACCCGGGGGGACAGACCTGGAGGAGCTGTTAGGTCGCCCCTGTCCCGCCCCAGCTAGGCAATCCTCTCCCCCCCACAAACCCCCCCAGCAGTGGCTGAGGCTCGGGGCGCGCTGGGACACGCAGAGGTGGGGCTCCTGCTGGGCCAGAGGCGGCTGCCAGCCCGGCCCCACTTCCCCGGAACAAGCCCGGCCTGGATCTCACAGCAGCTCCCGGGCGCCCGGGCCCCGGCTCCCCGGTGACGCCGGCCTCGATGAGTAACTTCCCGGGAGGGGTTCTCAGGAAGCCAGGGCGCTGCCTCGTCCTGGCTCACCGGGCCGAGCACGCCCCCCCTCCGCGCAGACTTTGCCCTGGGCCTCCGCAGCCCAGAGGCGTGAGGCTGCCACACCTCGGCCGCTGGGACGTGTGAGGCCACGCGGCGGAGAGGGATCGTGGCTGTGAGGCAATCCCGGTCGCTGATCGGCGGAGCCGGAGAGGGGAGGTGGCCCTGGAGCGTCCACTGTGATCACCAGGGTTCTGGGGCCTTAAGGATGGGCAGGGGCCCTGGCCAGTGGGCTCCGTGGGTAGAGCGTCGGCCTGTGGACGGAAGGGTCCCGACTTCAATTCTGGTCGGGGGCACCTGCCCGGGTGGCGGGCTCAATCCCCGGGGCAGGAGGCAGCCAGTCCATGATGCTCTCTCATCATGGGTGTTTCTCTCCCTCTCTCTGCCTCTCCCTTCCTCTCTGAAATGAATACAAGTCTATTTTAAAAAGTAATGATAAATAGCCAAAACTGGTTTGGCTCAGTGGATAGAGTGTCGGCCTGCGGACTGAAAGGTCCCAGGTCGATTCCAGTCAAGGGCATGTACCTTGGTTGCAGGCACATCCCCAGTGGGGGGGGTGCAGGAAGCCGCTGATCAATGTTTCTCACTCTCTATCTCTCTCCCTTCCTCTCTGTAAAAAAATCAATTAAAAGCATATATTAAAAAAATAATAATGATAAATAAATAAAGGTGGAGAGGGGCCGTGAGCTAAGGGCTGCAGAGGGGGTGCCCCTGGCAGTCACAAAGAGCTCCCCTTAGAGGCGCCCGGAGAGCACGGCTCTGTGGGCGCCTGATTGTATCCGGGGAGACGAGTCTTGCCTCTCTGACCTCCACACACTGTCAGGGCACCCATTTCCCTGGCGGCGGCGTGTTTGCTGAGGTGTAACTGGCATGAGGTGTGACATGGCTGTGTGCGCCGTGACTCGCTATGTGCAGGCTCTGCAGCATGGACACGCGGCACGTTCAGCTGCCATCCGGCTCCGTCCGAAGTTCCGGAGAGAGAGAACCAAGCCAGGAGGGCGTGGAATGCAGCCGGTTGGAAGCCGTACCTCCCGGCTCCAGGAAGGGCCAGGCCAGTGGGGAGAGGGGGGGCAGGGAAGCCGCTCCCCCGTGGGGTCTGATCTCACGGAGTCCTCGCAGGGCGCCTGGGAGGGAGGCTCCCGCCCATCTCTCCGCTGAGAAAGGGATTCGATACTTGCGGTCCTGGCTCCGGGTCCTGCTCTCCGCAGGCCTGGCTGTTGGGCTGTTCGGTACCAGGACGGAGGAGGAGGAGGAGGGCGGCAGAATCCATGTGTGGTCCTTCAATCCTCACCGGAGGCCATTTCCCCCCACCCACCCACCCATTGATTTTCAGAGAGAGTGGGAGGGAGCGGGAGAGAGAGAGAGAGAGAGAAACGTTGATGTGAGAGAGACACATCGCTTGGCTGCCTCCCACGGAGGCCAGGATCACGCCTGCAACCGAGCTACGTGCCCTGGCTGGGGAATCGAACCCAAGACCCCTCCTCAGTCTGCAGGCCGGAGCCCTCACCCCCCGGAGCCACCCGTGAGGCTGGGATTAATTTTCTGGAAAGCCCTTTGGGGGAGGAGGGGCATCTGAGCGTTCAGTCCGTCGGCCGTGGGCCTGATGCAGACAGGATTTCCGAGCCCACACGGGCGCCGCGCCCAGGTCCCGCATTGACGTCAGCCCGGGCCTTTCTCACCGGGGCGGGCGGCCGTGGCGAGGGAACGGGAGCAGGTGTATGTGTTTCCCGGCAACCTGACCCGGCACTAAATTTACCCCAGCAGGAATGTGGCCCTGCCGCAGCTCCCCGTGAGCCCAGGGCCCGGGCCCTGACTCCCCCACCCCCACCCCCTGCACCCCTGACTCTTGGATTAGCCCTCAGCGCCATCAGGAAACTTGGCACCCCTTCCCACTTCAGCCCTTCGCCCGGCTGGCGTGCTCAGGGGTGGGACTTCGACCTATGGAGCAGAAGGTCAAGGTTCCATTCCCGGTCAAGGGCACACACGTGCCCGGTTGTAGGCTCGATCCCCAGGAGGGGGCGTGCAGGAGGCAGCCGATCCGTGATTCTCTCACATCCTGGATGTTTCTCTCTCTCACTCCCTCTCCCTGCCTCTCTGACAATAAAAATATCTTCTAAAATAATAATAATAATAAAATTCAGCCCTGACCAGCTTGGCTCAGTGATAGAGCGTCAGCCTGCAGACTGAGGGGTCCCAGGTTCGATTCCGGTCAAGGGCATGGACCTTGGTGGCGGGCACATCCCCAGTAGGGGGCGTGCAGGAGGCGGCTTATTGATGTTTCTCTCTCATCCATGTTTCTAACTCTCTACCCCTCTCCCTTCCTCTCTGCAAAAAAATCAATAAAATATATTTTAAAAAAAGATCTGAAATGTCCCCCCTCCGACATTGACACAAACTCAAACTATTGTTTTAGTATTTGAGCACAGACCTTATATTTTTATATATAAACGCAAACACCAGCACAGTTTTTTTGTGTAGTTTTTTTTTTTTCAAATGTATACTTTAAAAAAAAATTTTATTTTTCAGAGAGAAGAAGGGAGAGGGAGAGAGAAGTAGAAACATCGGTGATGAGAGAGAATCGTTGATGGCTGTCTCCGGCGTGCTCTCTACGGAGATCAAACCCTCATCCGGGGCCGGGGACCCCGACTGGGAATGGGACCCTGACCTCCTGGCTCCCAGGTCGACGTTTAACCCCCGAATCACAGTGGCCGGCCGGGCTGAGCACATACATTCACAGCCAGGAGCTGACCTTGGACGCGGCTGTATTCGCCCGGGTGTGGGCATCTTTATTGCAGAGTTTCTGAGTGATAGATACCAGGAAGAACTTAGGGAGGAAGGGGGGCAGCGAGAGTGCCCACCGTTCCCCCAGAACAGGGGCTCAGCTTTTGCCAGCACCTGGGAGGGCACGTCTGGGAGACACGGGGCACCAGCACCCCCTGCTGGCCACTGCTGAGCACCTGCCCACGCCCTCAGAGCGGAAAGAAGTGTGAGGTTCAGAGGACACGCCCGCTGCCAGGGCACCCCAAAGGCATCAGGCCGCCGCCAGGGGGGCCGCCGGGGGAGCACTGGGTTAGGAGCAGACGGAGCCGAGTGGAACCTCGCCTTTGCTGAAGCAGGTGGCACGGCTCTTCGCCTCTCTAAAAAAATCCATTTTTAAAAACATATATTTTTAAAGGAGGTTACCTTTTTTCAGTGTGGTTTTTAAAGGATGTTAAGTAACGTTTATATATTTTAAAGTACGTTATTTTCACCGAGACCGGTGTGGCTTAGTGGATAGAGCAGCGGTTCTCAACCTGTGGATCGCAATCCCTTTGGGGGTGGAATGACCCTTTCACAGGGGTCGCCTAAGACTATTGGAAAACACCTATTTCCCATGGTCTGAGGAACCCACACACCGCTCCTCGGTGTCGCAAAGTGCAGCAATGTAGTTTACTGTTGTCCTAGGAAGACTGTTGCCCATGCTACACCACGACTCAAGACAACATTTCATTTATTTGTAATTAGAAATAAATATTTCATAATATCTAATTACATATTGTTTTTGTGATTAATCCCTATGCTTTCATGATGTTCCATTTGTAACAATGAAAATACATCCTGCCTATCAGATATTTACATGACAGTTCATAACAGTAGCAAGATGACATTGATGAAATAGCCACGGAAATCATTGTATGGTTGGGGGTCACCACCCCATGAGGAGCTGTCTTAAAGGGTCGTGGCCTTAGGAAGGTTGAGAAACACTGGGATAGAGCGTCGGTCTGCGGACTGAAGGGTCCCAGGTTGGATTCCGGTCAAGAACATGGACCTTGGTGGCGGGCACATCCCCAGTGGGGGGCGTACAGGAGGCGGCTGATGGATGTCTCTCTCTCATCAATGTTTCTAACTCTCTATCCCTCTCCCTTCCTCTCTGTAAAGAATCAGTAAAATGTATTTAAAGTCCGTGATTTCTGCCCCGCCTCGGGGAACTTAAGCTCCTCTCTCCCCGCAGCCTCCTGGCCCAGAGCTCGGCGGGGCTGGAACAGGGGTGGGGGACGGAGGCCGAGGTCTTGCAGAGGGTAAGTGCTGGGAGGAACGAGGACAAGGGTCCACCGGCTGCGCGTGCTCTGGGCCCCGTCCTCAGCGTCTGGACCTTTCCCAGGGTTCCTTCCCTAGAGTCCTTCCTCGTGTCCCCCTTCCTGAGCCCCTTGAAAACCTCCCACCGGTGCAGTGCACCCTGCGGCCATCAGGGGGCACTGACTGCCCTCCCCAGCCCACCTGCCATCCTTCCCAAGCCTGACACCAAACAGGGCTCCTAGGTTCCCTTACATCTCACTTTTCCAGCCTTTCTCTCTTTATTTTATTTTATTTTATTTTTTAATATATTTTATTGATTTTTTTAACAGCAAGAAATGGAGAAAGTCAGAAACATCCATGAGAGACATCCATCAGCCGCCTCCTGCACGCCTCCTACTGGGGATGTGCCTGCAACCAAGGTACGTGCCCTCGACCGGAATCGAACCTGGGACCTTTCAGTCTGCAGGCCGACGCTCTATCCGCTGAGCCACACCGGTTTCAGCCCAGTATTTCTTTACACATCACTTCTCGGCCTTTGGCTAAGGTCCGGGACAGTATTTCTTTCTTTTTTCTTTTTTTTTTTTAGAATATATTTTATTGATTTTTTACAGAGAGGAAGGGAGAGAGATAGAGAGT
The DNA here is from genome assembly GCA_011751065.1 of Lasiurus cinereus. Lineage (NCBI taxonomy): Eukaryota > Metazoa > Chordata > Mammalia > Chiroptera > Vespertilionidae > Lasiurus > Lasiurus cinereus. Next base: position 27,190 of record JAAGEH010001377.1, read on the forward strand.
CAGAAACATCGATGAGAGAGAGAGAC
>JAAGEH010001378.1:0-11958 GCA_011751065.1 Lasiurus cinereus
GCCCCAACCCAGACTCGAACCGTGACCTCCTGGTTACCAGGTTGAAGCTCAACCACTGAGCCACGCCAGCCAGTCTGCTTCCTCCTTTTTAAGGTCTCCACTGAGGTGGCTCCTTCTCTGCGGAGCCTCCCCAGGAAGGAAGGCCCTCCCTCCGAGAGCCGTGGCCTCGGAGGACAGAGGCCCGGGGTGGGTGGCGCTGCCTGGTAGGTGGTCTGACGGAGGCGGGCACGGCGTGTGCCCGGGCAGGAGGCGGCGGACCTGAGCGAGGGCTTTTCCCTCTGCCCCGCACCCGGTGGCTCGTGTGACGTAGACTCTGCCCCCCTCGGCCCTCCGCCCTGGGCTGGGGATCACCCGTATTGGCGGCGACTTCCTCGCGCCGGTTGCGCGGTGCCCAGTGCTTGACTACAATTTCCTGGGTCAGTCGCTCTGCTCCCGCCTTTCCGTGTCCTCCGCTGAGGGTCTGGGCCGAGCGAGGGGAGAGCTTCTGGGCCCCACCTTCCCTTCTCCCAGCCCCGGCAGACGGACGTTTTCTGGGGGGCAGCGTCCCGCGACGGGGACCTTTGAAGATGGGTTCCTAAAAGGGGAGCTGTCTTTCCCTGCACGTCCCAAAGCGCGCACCGTTATCCCAGAGTGAGGGGCCAGGTCTGTGGTGGAAGCTTCAGGAATCTTTAAAAGTACAGTGGTGCCTCGAGATACGCGTTAAATTCGTTCCGTCACCTGGAGGCGTGGGGAACGATGAGACGCTCGAGTGGCGGTAAACGGGTGGGTCGTGTGCCGCCGGCCGATCCGCGCGATGACTCCTATCTCAACTGTTGCTCGTCTTTCAAAGCAAAAATCGCTCGGTCGACGGCTCGTGTCTCAAAAATCTCGTATGTTAGGGCACTCGGATCTCGAGGTGCCACTGTACTGTCTTGTGTGTTCTTCGTCATCACATTTCACCGGCAGCACCAGCTGTCCTGTACACAGTTGGTCTGACGGGTTCCTCACGGAGGAGTTGGGGCAGAACTCTTGCCCGGAGCCGCGCGTTAATCTTTGCTGTGTGTTGGGTGACATCCGCCAGCGGTAGCTTCTGTATGTCCCAGTCTCTTAACGAGATTTAATTCGGGGAGCCCGAAATAAATGGAATTTTGGGAGTGCCCTGAGTAGGGGTACTTGGTTTTGTGAAATGGTTTAAAAACAATTTAAAAATGATTACGTCCAAAAAAAAAAAAAGAGCGTCATATGTTGTGACTTCAAAAGCTCTAATTCTAAGGAATATAGTAATTAATCCTTTAAAATATTAACCTCCCTCCCAATTTATCTGTGCTGTGAGATGAGAGCTTGGTGGGCTGTATTTCCTTTTTTTAAAAAAAAATATTTTTATTGATATCAGAGAGGAAGGGAGAGAGAGAGAGACAAACATTAATGATGCAAGAGAATCATTGATCGGCGGCCTCCTGCACGCCCCCCCACTGGGGATCGAGCCCACAACCTGGGCCTGTGCCCTGACCCGGAATCAAACCGTGGCCTTCTGGTTCCTAGATCCACGCTCAAACACTGAGCCACATGGGCCGGACAGGGAATGATTTGTGGGTTGTTGTTAATCCTCACCCAAGGATATTTTTCCCCGTTGATTTTTAGAAAGAGTAAGGGGGCGGGGAGGGGGTTGGGGAGAAAGAGGAGAAAGAAACACCTATGTGAGAAAGACTCATCAATCGGTTGTCTCCCACTTGCGCCCTGACCAGGGTGGGGGATCAGACGCACAGCTGAGGTCCATGCCTCTGGCCGGGAATTGAACCTGTGACCCGTTGGTCCGAGGGCCGCCGATGGCTGAGCAAACCGGCCGGGGCAGGGCTGGGTTTCCTGAAAGCCACACGCCGTCCGCCCGCTGCTCTCCTTTGGGCGATTACAGGCCTGAAAATAGAGGAGGGCTGTTGGTCAGGCAGGGATGGCACCGAGGTTCGGTGTTCACTTACATCCGTGGGATTTCTGTCTTCTCTTATTTATTTATTTTTTTTTAAAGTGCTCTGCTCCCCGCGGTCTGTTTGTGGGGACCGTGTTTTGGGAGGGAGGGGTCTTTGGAAACCCCGGGCGCTCTTGGGTTGTATTCCGGTCACGTTTCCACTGACGCTCAGCTGGTTACCCCGCTCGGCGCTGCCTGTGTGTGTGTGTGTGTGTGTGTGTGTGTGTGTGTGTGACTGGGGGCCGGCCTGGCTTTCTGTGGGTTCAGCGGCCAGGAGGGAGCCCGGGCACCTGCTTTAGAGAGCTGACGGTGCTTTTTTAAAATAAAAAGATGATGATAGTCGATCCACCCCCTTTCCCCGTAAGGTTTTATTATTTTTTCTGGGTTGGTAATGAGACGTTCAGAGATAGTTTGCTTAGACTGTAGGTCAGAGTCTTTGTTAACCACCCCCCTCACCTGTCCCCATCACCCCCCTGATGGTTTTTCTCCTTTTCCATTGGAAGTCCTCACGTGCATGTGGCCGTTACCCAGGCCTCCTGCCTGTCTTGTGGGCGGACGGGGTGTGAATGCACATCGCAGAGAACTGGCCTCGGTGCTTTGGGCCAGGGGACTTGGCCCTCGGGTGGCCTTTGTTCAGTCCAGCCGCTCCCTGAGCTGCAGCCCCTGCGTCCCCCTCTCCCTCCTCCAGCCCCCCCTATCCTCCCGGTCTGGCGCGTGGAGTTAATTGTTAGTAAGTCTGCCCTCGCTGGCTCCGGAGATGGTTCTGGCAAACGATGGCATGAATGGGGCGGGGTTTCAGCGGTTGTGAAATACCTCGTTGCCCAGGATTTAAAAGAATGCCTCCCTGAGAATTGACGGGTCTGGGTGTTCTTTACAGCCCAGGGTCTGATGTGCGGCGACCGTTAGCTCTGAGGTGCCAGGCCGCTCGCTGCTCCCGGCGTGCGTCCCCTCCTGCGCCGTTTGCTGTCTCAGCATTTGGGGGAACGTACAGTCAGCTCGCCGCGACCGCCGCTCTTTTGTAAGCAAGACTGGAATGTGCACCGCTCAGCCCGTAGCTGGCTCTCCAGTTACATGCCTTCCCTCGAACATTCCTTTCGTGCGGTGTGTTGTTGTTCTTTGACATTCCAGGTCCTCAGTGGCCGGTCTTGAGGTTGGGAAAGTCAGGAGGCAGCCTGAGGTCAAGGTCAGGAGGCAGCCTGAGGTCAAGGTCAGGAGGCAGCCTGAGGTCAAGGTCAGGAGGCAGCCTGAGGTCAAGGTCCCGGGTTCCTGCTCCCATGGGAAGTACCCAGGAGGCAGCTGGCATCGCTGTGAACCTGATTCAGCACCAGCGTTTCCGGCGCCGCCTGCCCCTCCACTCCGAAAGCTGTTGGTGCCGAGTCTCCGCTTTGCTCGCTCTCCCTCCCGCCTCCGTGTTCCAGGTGTGGCTGGGTGGGTGGGTCGGGGCGGCTACAGAGGCTCATGGAACACCCACTGGCCTCCAGAGAACCTACATTCCATAGACCAGTGGTCGGCAAACCACAGCTCGAGAGCCACAGGCGGCTCTTTGGGTCCTTGAGTGCGGCTCTTCCACAAAACACCACGGCCTGGGCGAGTCTATGTTGAAGAAGTGGCGTTAGAGGAAGTTTAAGTTCAAAAGATTTAGCTCTCCAAAGAAATTCCAGTCGTTGTTGATACTTGGCTCTGTTGCAGAATGAGTTTGCCGACCGCTGGTGTAGACGAACTGCGATGCAGAGCCGCTGCCTCGGGCGAGGGCGGCGAGGGCGAGGTGTGGACTGGGAGGAAATCTCGAGGACACCGGTGGTTTTTCTCTGCTTCCGCCTCCTGTTGGCCTAGAAACGTAACGCTGGCTGTGTGAGGTACACGCAGGGAGAAAATGCGAGTTTACACACAGGCCGCCTTCCCCTCACTCAGTGGCTGTTTCAGCCTGGTTGGAAGGCCACACTCAGGGATGGGGTTCCCTGCTCCGGTCCCCCCAGTCGCATCTTGTCGTTGAATCACTGCCTGCGTCCTGGTTCCGCTCCCGTCGGTTTGGCGTCTGGATTAAGCAGGCCCGGTGCCTGCTTCCAGCCCTCCTCGCCCGCACAGATCGGACCTCCCCCTGCCTGGAGGCAGTGCCGCTCCCTGCCTGGCATCGGGCCTTCAGATCGGGGCGCAGTCACTGGCCTGGGTGTCTTTCTTTTCCTGACAGTCAAGTTCACAGGGGACAGGCTCCAACGCCCTTCCGGAGCCAGGCCGGGAGCCGGCTTAGAGTTTGAGCTTGTCGCGTGCACATGCTCTCTCTGCCCCGCAGTGCCATTGCCCGCCGCCCCTGCCCGTCGAACCCTCCCTCAGGGCCGAGTGCTCGCACTCCGTGACCCTCCTGGGCACCCGGACAGCGGGCACCTCTCGTCTTCGTTTCATTGACTCCGCGCCCCTGGGAGGCAGGGGTCGTGGGTGCCTGTGTGTCTCAGCACTGGGCTGGGGCCGCCAGTCCGACGTGTGAGTGACCTGAGCAGAGGGACAGCGCGGGAAGCCTGGAGGAGGAGGCCCCGCCCTCGCTGCTCTGCGTCCGGGACAGCCACCGTCGCCGTCCTCTTCGAGCCTGTCCACGGCCGGTGCGGCTCTGCGCCTTCACGCGGCGGGCAGCGTGGGAGCGCCACTGCTGGCCCAGTTTTTGGCGTGAGGAGCAGCTCTGCGTGTACGTAACGCATGCATCTCCACGTGAGTGTGTCCAGGCGTGGCTCCTTGCGCCGACTGTGGGGCACAGGCGTGCACACTTCACGCTTTGTCCATGCATCTCTGCCTGAGTGTGTCCAGGCGTGTTTCCTCGCGGCTGAGGGTTGGATACAGGCGTGTGTAACACATTTACTTTTTTAGTTGTAACGCTGGCCCCGTTTCATCAGGGGGCCCTGTGCTCCCCCCGTCGGTGGGAAGAGGGCCTGTGCTCCCCCTGCCCACACCGTGTGCTCCGGAACATGGTGTCCTGTGCCGTCACACGGACAGGAGAGGAAATCGCGCCTGTCCTAAAGCATGGGAGGCCAGAGCGGAGAGAGACGGGGGGGGGGGGGGGGGGGGGGAGGGGTGCCCTGGCCGCTCTCACGTCGATGGCGGAGCCACAGCCTGAGTGCCGTCCTCTCACTTCCCGTCCGTTTCCTCCGGCGGCAGCGGGCGGGGATCGGCGCCGTGGCCATTCATAGTGATGTACTTCTCCGGCCTCGCGGGATTAGGCCGTCCCGTGTGCGTGGAGAGCGAGTCTGAGGTTCAGGGGCGTCTGGCGGAGGGCCTAGGACACGCCTGGAAAGGCAGGGAGCTCTCTGCGTCTTACCCCGAACCCCGGACTTCCTAAACCTTCGCCAGGGTCTTTCTGGGGGAACCTAGGCCTTCTGTCTCTCAGGACCGCAGTTCTCTGGGTGACGGGGGGAGGGGGTGTCATTAGGCCTTCCAGGGAGCAGGTGCGCCGAGTTCAGGCCACTGTCCTCTCTGACGGAGAAGATGGAGGAAGCGAGTGGGGAGTCAGCCTGCTTCTGAGCTGATGGAACTGTCTCCCTGCTTTCCTGCGCCCGTCACAGTGACCGCCTCGCCTCTGCCTCTGCCGCCCCCGGGCTCAGCGCCCCTGGAAAAGGGTGCTCTCTGGGCGCGCACCCCACACGGAGCCCAGAAAGGCTGTGCACGCACGTGGGGGTCTTGTCCAGCTCCCAGACAGGTGAACTGCACAGCACAGTTCATGTGTGAGTGTGGGCGTGTAAATGTCCACTTCCTCTGGCACAGGAACGGCAGGCTCCTCAGAGCCCCGACTCCAGCAGTAAATCGATCGGTGTTCACACCGGGAGCGTGTGCGCCCACCCCTGACGGCTCCCGCGGGTGGAGGGCCGCGTGGAGTGCGCAGCCTCCACTTCCTAGCTGGGGGTTTGGTGTGACTGCGTGAACCCCGTCCTCCATCTGCCACTCTCTCTCTGATGGAGGGTCTGAGTGTCTCGCTGGGCTCTGGTTTCCAGCAGCGCGAGCTCAGGCCGGGCCGCTCCCTGGGCACTCACCCTCCGCTCCTCACGGCGCGGATTTCCGGGCCCGCCAAACGCGCGCCGTGGTGGGGCGGCAGCCAGGCCCGCGCTGCCAGCCGGGAGCACAGCTGGCGGAGTGGCCAGGCCGGCCAGGCTGACCGGTCCAAGTGGGACAGTGCTGGTCTGTCTCCGAGCGGCCTTCCAGCCGGTGCCCACGGCCTGCCGGCCCTCTGCCCGTGCCCAGCGTGGTGGGCGTGCCCGGCTGACCCAGGCACTTCCGTGACCCGGGGGGCATCGCGGTCCCAACGCAGACGCAGGAGGAAGGCGAGCGGCATCGGGCAGGCGCACAGACTGGAGGGGCAGAGGTTCCGATCCCTCTGAGCGAACGGGTGTGGTGTGAGGGAGCACCGGGGTGCAGGCGTGGGTTCCGACAGGAGAAAAGCGGGGGGGGGGGGGGGAGAGGGCCTGCTCTCTGTGCAGCATCAGCGAGGTGCACGGCTCGCCTGTGGGCCCCCACCGCACCTGACACTCGGGTCTGACCGCCCTGATCGCTGGCTTGTTTCTGCAGGAGGCGGCCCTGGAGTCTTCGGAGCGCTCCCCGCGGACCGCGGCTGCTCACTGAGGAGGGGCCCGCCCGTCGCCCGGAGACAGAGCAGGTGGGTCTCTTTCTCGCTGAGTTTGGGGTGTCTTTGCCCCCCAGATCTTAAAACCAAGTAATGAATGCTTGCCCGCTGTTCCCGCACTCCCCGCCCAGCCATCTGCGTGGCCCGCCCGGCCAGGCCTGGACGCAGAGAATGGCAGTGACGCTCGCCCACGGCAGGGCACACCCGCCTGGGACTCTCTTGCCTGCTAGGCTCCGGACCCGAGTGGGTCTTAGAGGTTTCACGCCAGACCCGGGGGTGAACACTGTCACTTTGACAGGTTACAAACCATAAAACCGGCGGAGAGAAGCCACGTCTTCCAGCTCCCGGCCTAGTTTCCAGGACAGAGAACACATCTTAAAACTCCTGTTAATAAATTCACGTTGTTCACGTCCACTCCTCTCAGGACACGTTTCTCGGTGCATTCTGTGTGGGCGCTGTCCGGAGAGCACGGGTGTGGGGGAGGGAGGAGGATGTCCACAGGCACAGGGTGGGGGTGGGGGCACCAAGGGGCCTCTCCACGCTCCTGGGGACACCCGTTCTCTCGGGGGCCTGGCCCAGGGCCCGTTCGCCCTCCGCTTTCCAGCGGGACTGGGTTTGGAGTTCCGTGGCCGCTCGCCTGAGACTGAGCGGCGGCATTTCACGCTGCCCGGGTCGCAGCCTGGAAGGCCGGCACGGACGCCCCTCTGGCTGGCCTCTGTCACCCCAGTCCTGTGGGAGGGTCACTCCTGCTGGAGGGCCTGCCACAGCAGGGCTGTGATCTCATGGTAACGGGTCTGGTGCTGGTTTTGAGGGGTCCGGCCTTCCTGCTGGTGCCACGGGGAGGGACTTTCCACTGGCCTCGGCTTGGGGGGACTTCCTGGCTGGGAGCAGGGCTGGGCGTCCGCTGGCCGAGGTGCATGTTATGTGCGTGGTCTGTGCGTGGGGAGCAGAGCGGGGCGGGGAGAGGGTCTGTCACTGTGCGGTGAGTCTGCGGCCTGGGCCTGGTCGCACAGGGGCCGGGTGCTCTGCGTGCTTTCGTGGAGCTTCGGGGGGCGTCTCTGGGAAGAGAGCATGACATCAGCGCTGGCCGCGGGTATTTATAGCAGGGCGCCTCCCATGTGGGTCACTGTCTGTGCTGTGGTTCCCCGGGGGCTGTGGCTCTCCAGCCACCACCCACTCCCAGGTGCCGCTCATTCCCCAAACCTCCAGAGCGGTGCCACCGGGAGGGAGGCTGCCAGGAAGCACCTCTGCCTGTGCCCTCTGACCCCCAGGTGAAGAAGGGGCGGAGTGCTCCGGCCCCGCCCTCCTCTGCCTCCCACCACCTCTCCCTCCTTCTCTTCCTCCCCTCCCCTCCCCCTCCTTTCCTCTCTTCCTTCTCCTCCTCCTCTCCCTCTCCTCCATTCCCCTCCTCCTCCATTCCCCTCCTCCTCCTCTTCCTTCTTTCTCCTCCCCTTCCCCTACTCCTCTCCCTCCCCTCCGTTTTGTGGCCTCCACAGTCTGAGGCCCAGCTGCAGCCCCAGCCTCTGGGCAGCGCTCAGGCAGGCGTGGGGGTGAGCGAGGAAGCCAGCCGCCCCTGGGTCTGCTGGGTCTGCTGGTCTGCTGGTCTGCTGGGTCGGCTGGTCGGCTGGGTCTGCTGGGTCGGCTGGGTCTGCTGGGTCGGCTGGGTCTGCTGGGTCTGCTGGTCTGCTGGTCTGCTGGTCTGCTGGGTCGGCTGGGTCTGCTGGTCTGCTGGTCTGCTGGGTCGGCTGGTCGGCTGGGTCTGCTGGGTCGGCTGGGTCTGCTGGGTCTGCTGGTCGGCTGGGTCTGCTGGGTCTGCTGGGTCTGCTGGGTCTGCTGGGTCGGCTGGGTCTGCTGGGTTGGCTGGTCGGCTGAGTCGGCTGGTCGGCTGGGTCTGCTGGTTGGCTGGGTCGGCTGGGTCTGCTGGTCTGCTGGTCGGCTGGGTCGGCTGGGTCTGCTGGGTCCGCTGGGTCGGCTGGGTCGGCTGGGTCTGGGCGCCGGAGCGGGTCCCTCAGGTCCCCGTTTCAGCCACCGTGGCTGCAGCCTCACCTGGGACCTGCTCCTTGCTGCGCAGGGTTTCTCTGAGGGCGGGATGAGGCGGCTCAGGGGCAGCCCTCGTGGCTGTGGGGGTGGAGTGAGCAGCCTGGAGCGTGCAGAGGGCGCTTCAGATACTTGGGACGGAGGGAGGGAGGACGATGACCTGTGCCCCTTGCTCAGCCCCCGGCTGCCCGGAGTGGAGGCGTCGCTGCTGTCCGGTCCCCTTGGTGAGGTGCTGGGCTGTTTCCCTCTGGTTCCTAAGGACGGAAAGGGTGCACTGGTCACTCTCTGGTTGGGGGCAGAAGTTCTCTTTTTGTCGCTGTCAGACCCGGGCGCTGAGCGGAGCCTCCGCCTCTTTATACTTACCGTCTGGGCGAACTCTTTAGCCAGCGTGAGACCCGAGGGGAGGGACTTAACTCGCTGACCCTGCTGATTGGCAGCTGGCCAGGCCCGGAGCCCCAGCCCCAACGCCCAGCAGCGCTGTTCTCTGCCCTGAGCTGCTTCTCGGTGCCCGCCCTGAGCACACGCTGGGTCAGACCCCTGCTGTGTGTGTGGGGTCGGTGGGGAGGGACGGGGGACGGGGGGAGGGCTCTCAGAGAGGGGCACGTGGCCCAGACTGAATTTCTCTCCTGCAGCCTCCTCAGGCCTCGGAGTTAGTCCCTGGGCACTGGCTGCAGAGGGGGGGGAAGTTGTCCTGTGTGTGAATTCTCCCAGAGTGCGTTTCCCTTGGGAGCGGGGCTGGCTCGGGCTGGAGTAGATCCTGACCCGGGACCCGCTGCCGGAAGCAGAGGGCGCGGGAAACACTCTCAGGGGCCGCTCCCTGGCCCTGCACCTGGATCCGGGGGCTCTGTATGCTCTCGGAGCGGGGGGAGCCGAGCCGGCGGGCAGTGCGGGACCGTGGTTCGCAGCCCGAGCAGCCGGAGGAGCCGGTGCCCACGCGCGCCTGGGACAGCGGTCTGCTGGGAGCGGGCCTGGGCACTGCGGGGCAAAGAGCTCCCCCTCCCCCCCGGTGGTTCCGATGGGCAGGGAAGTTTCGGGGACCTGTGTCCCCCGTGGGCCCGGGCTCCAGGTGGCACAGCAGCTCCTGCCTCCACCAGCTCAGGGTGCCTTTGGGGAACCAGAGGATGTGGTGCCAATCGCCGTGGGAATTCCTTCATGCCGCGTCCTGCCGATGTCCACCCGGAACTCCGTTTCTTCGGGTGGCAGCCACTCTACGGTCACTTCCGGGCATCCAGCGTCACCGTTCACTCGGGGGAAGGACCGCGAGGGCAGTTTGCTCTGGGGTCTGGGGCGCCCTGTGCCGGCCGCTTAGAAACACGCCTCTCCCCGCGGGGCGGTGGGGCCAGGCCTGCCCGGGATCCGCTCACTGGCTGTGAGGTCTGGGGCAACACTGGCTTCCTGTGCAGAATGGGGAGCCGCACCGTTATCACCTCACGATCGCTCTGAGGTTCGGCTGTGAAACCGTGTGCCAGGGCTCAGCTTAGTGCCTGTGCCAGGCACAGAGTGCGTGCCCAATAGTCTCCATTACTGAGAGAGGGAGGGACTGAGAGAGGGGGGGGGAGGGAGGGAGAGGCATCAATGTGAGGGAAACATCCGGCCGTTGCCTCCCATGTGTGCTCTGACGGATAAGGAATCCATGACCCGTGCCCCGCGGGACCACGCTCCACGCACCGAGCCCCGGCCAGGCGTGGCCATCGCTTTCAGCGGGAACATTCTGAGCTGATAACGGCCACGGATGCTCCTCCGGGGCCCTCGAACCCAGGGCTTCGTCGCCTCACCTGGTAGGCTCACGTGCCACTCACCGTCAGCCTCCCGAGGGCCTAAAGTTCAGCTGCGTGGCCACGGCTTTGTAGGTCTCTTTGGTCTCTTTTCTGGAACGTTCTGGCAGCTTCCGGCTGGAGGGGAGAGCCCTGGGGGTGGGGCGATCCCCGATGCAGAGCTCAGAGGCGTCTCCGTGCTTCCGGGCACCTGTGCTCGGTCCTCCTGCTCTGCTCCAGCCAGTCTAGTGGGGCACGTTTTCATCCGTCCCCCCGAGTTCTGCCGGAGCAAGACTGTTGTTCCTGTCGTGGGGAGCTCCCTGTGCACCCGGGCTCCCGGCGAGGTCCCGGTCCCTACAGGACGGCGCTCCCCGCTAGACCTGGGTGGGGCTCTGGGCTATGTGCCTGGCAACCTCCCGGTTCCCCGCTCCTGTCCTCGTTGGCAGGAGGACCATTGTCGCACGTGGCAGGGCAGGCGACAGACATGGACGTTCTTGATGTGACAGCAGAGCCTGGGGGCAGCATCCCGGGAGCAGAGCCACGCCGACAGCTGTCCCCCTGGCCCTCTCACGGTGGCCGCGTCGGGGGTGGCGCCGCAGCCCCATCTGCCCGCCTTGCCATCGCCGTCAGCAGCGGCAGCTGACGGGACAGCTTGCCTGGCTTTGCATCTGTGGGTGTTGGCGCTATTTATAAGCAATTAGACGTGGCACGGCGCCTGTTTGTGGCAAGCTGGCACACGCAGCCACGCACGGACCAGCCTGTGAGGCACTTCGCAGGCGCACACAGAGCCTTCGCGTAAACAAACACGGCCGCCCGTGACTTGCAGCTTCTCCGTGACTCGCAGCTTCTCCGGGAAGCGGGCCTTCAGCGTGGGCCGTGTGGTTATAGACGGTCCCCGAGGTGCCGAGTCTGACTCCCCGCCGTCTGCCACCGGCAGCCACCTACGGGGGGCTTGTTCTCACGGCCCCGGCCCCCGTGTGAGGACGGGGTGCCCGTTTCCAAAGCTCCGCCCTCCCTCGGTGTCCTCGTCCCCGGGCCGTGCCATGAGGTGAGCATCTCGAGCCTCCCTGGTGACGGCCTTCCCCCCTCCTCCTCCCCAGTCTCCTCCTCGGCCGTGTGTCCAGATCGTCGCCGCCTGCGCAGCGAGGGCCTCCCGTGCTCGCTGCGGCATCGCCGGTGCCTGGCGCACGGATTAGCCGTACTTATCAAGCCAATGGGCACAGATTAACCTTATTTACTGAGTGAATGGGCACAGACTGACCATACTTACCGAGCCAATTGGCACAGATTAACCGTATCTGCCGAGCGAATGGGCATAGATTAACTGTATTACTGAGTGAATGGGCACAAATTAACTCGTACTTAACCGAGCGAATTGGCACAGATTAACCGTACTTACCGAGTGAATGGGCACAGGTTAACCGTACTTACCGAGCCAATGGGCACAGGTTAACTGTACTTACCAAGCCAATGCGCACAGGTTAACCGTACTTACTGAGCCAATGGACACAGATTAACTGTATTTACCGAGCCAATGGGCACAGATTAACTGTATTTACTGAGTAAATGGGCACAAGTTAACCGTACTTACCGAGCCAATGGGCACAGTATAACCGTACTTACCG
>JAAGEH010001380.1:1304-20714 GCA_011751065.1 Lasiurus cinereus
AAAGGCGACACAGAGGGAGAGGGGTTCCCGGGAGGAGGTTCACTCTCCTTCTCGAGGAGCCGGGCTGTGGGGGTGAACAGCAGAGGGACAGGGAGCCCCGAGGGAGACGGGCATCACCGGCCCTGGGGCTGGGCCAGGGCCCTGAGCAGCCTGAGCCCCTGGGTCCTGGCGGTGGGTGCCGGGCCCTCAACAGACCCTCAGTTCCCATAGGTTCCTGCGGGTGCAGAGCCTGAGGGGCTGGTCTGTGGGCTGATGTCAGGGCCTCACACTCTCGTGGCCTCTGAGATAGTGGGGTCCTGGGACTACCCAGACCGTCTTCTCGGGGCACCTTGGACCTGACGAACTTGAAGGGACACCAAGCCCAGAATCCTAAGCCCAGTTCAAGGGTCATAGAAGAGGTACCTGATTTTGGCAAATAGTGGAATTGTGGGTGATAGGTCTTTCCATGTATGAGTTCCAGAACTTGCAAAGGCTTGACGTGAAGACTAACATGATTCAGGGTCAAGCACGGGTTCATTTTTTAAAAATAGCGATTGGAAACAGTGGGACAGGAATCAAGTCTAGTGAAGCTTTGTGACAACTTGGGTTTCTGTTCTGCTGGTGGTGGGATCATTGGGGTAATTGGAGCAGTAGAGCAGATGATCTGTCCCAGGTCTCATTAGACTCCCCATGACTGCAGCATGATGCACAGTATGGGTGTGAGGAAATTGGTAGGAAAACGAGAATGGAAGCTGCTGTGATGGCCTTGGTGAGTGTGATGGTATCTGGAGTACAGTGGTGGTTGTGGATGTGGAAGAAGCAGTTACAGTATGGATCATTGTTTTAGGTGTGGCCACCTGGATTTTCTAATTTTGAAGGTTACAGAGTGAGGTAAGAATCAGAGAAGATGTAATGCTTTGGATTTAGCTCCTGGTGTGAAAGCACCATCAAGTGACATGGAGAAATTCATAGTGGGGCAAGTCATGTTCATGAGGAATATAAAATCTTCTATTTTTTTCCTATTAGAGTATGAGATATTTCAGAGACCAGTTCATGACATTCTGGAACTCCGAGGAGTAGTTCAAGATGAAGACTACTTAAAAAATTCGTAAAGAGTATGGACCAGGGAGGAATTGTAGATCACCTTTTTATTTTATTTTATTGGAGGTTGAAGAATAATTTTAAAAATATGAGACGGTGGCTGGTGCGTATTTACTTCTTAATCACTCACCAGGATTTCTTGTGACCCTTTGTGTGGCCTGGTGTGTTGCATCCTGTTTGGTTGACTTACTTATGGGCCAGAGTGGGTATCTGTGAGACTCACAGGGCGTGGGGTGCAGAGCCATCGGCATTGGGAGTTGAGTACTGAGGGCTGTGAGTGTTGAAGGGACATCAAGTGCAGCAGCAGTAGAGGTGGGCTCTGGAAACCTGAGATCTGATGTGGTTCTCAGTCGGTGAGGTGGAAGGAAACAAAGTTTGGAGGGAGGCCTTCAAAGCAGAATTGAAGGCTGTATCTTGGGTGTGGGCATTGGGAGTCAGGTTAGTACTTGATACTGTTTGAACTTGCCATGCATTCTCTGGAACACACACGCTGACTAATGATTAAGACCAGCTCCATGCCTATGGAGCTGGGGCTACTGGAGTGCAGGTGTGAGAGAGGTGTGGGAGGAGGACTGATGTGCTCTTGGAGATGGAGTGTGAATTCATCGCCACAAGTCCCTGATATTGACATGGAAGGATTGAAGGTTGAGTCTATTCTGGTGATAACTGAGTGTTACAACATGTGGAAATTTAGGGTACTTCCTGGAAAGATGGGTGTTGTGGCATTACATGCCAAGTCCAGAATTTAGGTGTCATATAGATGCACCGCTACCTGTTGTTGTTGGCTAATGCAGTGATCAATAGGAATGGGATAGGATACATCAGTGTCACCTGGGCTTGAAAATTTCTGTTGGCTTGGGGATGGGAGGAGGGTAAGAGAGAAATACATTGAGTTAGAATGTTGTAAAGAAGGGGATTAGGAACATCTCCTCTTCATGGCATATATGTGTTTCTTTGAATTTGTGACTGGAAAAGAAGGTGTATGAGAGAAGTATGATAAAAAGAATTATGTGGGACTAGTGGCAGCTCTAGCGGTGGCTGAGGCTGCTGAGGTGGCATGGGGGGAGGGGGAGGAAGGAGGTTTGTTGGGAGGGATGGCCCTAGTGCTGCAGCCACAGTGGCAGGAACTGGTGCCTGAACTGGAGAGACTGGGCTGCCAGAGATGCCGGCTGCTCCTCCCCTCCCTGCCACTATTCCAAAGAGGATTCCTGTATACTTCATAAGTGCTTGAGGAAGAATGGTAAAGCGTTAGATAGGGAGAAGCCTCCATCTCAGAGCTGCATGTGTAGTTACTATTGAAGGAAATGCCTACCTAATTTAATAGTCTTGGTGTGTTTAAAATTTTCGCGTTTGCAAATAAGCATATGAAGTCTACTGATGGAACCTTCGGGCAGTGAACAGTTTATATGAAGACCCTGATCCTGGAGGCAAATCTCAAGATGCAGAGACCAGAAAGCAGACAGAATCTGAACCAAAGACGTCTAAAATGACTCACGGTGCTTTGGAGAACATTAATGTGATTGGCCAAGGCTTGAAGCATGTCTACTAGCACCAGCACAGGAGTTCATCTGTGTCTCCACATGATGTGCAACAAATTCAGGCAGATCCTGAACCTGAAATGGATCTGGAAAGCCAGAACACATGTGCAGAGTTTGATGGTGTCCCCACCCACCCCACAGTTCTGAGCCGTGTCCTGCATCAGATCCAAGTGCCACCCAAGATGAAGAGAGGGACGAGCTTGCATCGTAGGTGGGGAAAGCCAGAGGCTGCAAAGGAAAGGCCCCAAATCAACAGGAAATCTGGCCAGGAGATGCCAACTGTATGTAGTCTGGCCGACCCAGGTCTTCATCCACTCCTGATGCTCCTACCAACCCTTCTGTTATGGAAATAGCTTGTGCTGCTGCTGCTGCTGCTGCTGCATGTCTTCCAGGGGATGAGACAACTATAGAGCAGTTTGAACGATTGGAAGTCAGCAGCATCGCTCAGACTTCCAGTGCAGTGGCCTCCAGCACTAATGACAGAATGCACATAGACTCTGTGGACCCTCAGAGTACAAAGGCTGCTATCTCTCACCTGCAGCAGAAGATCCTGAAGCTCACAGAACAAATCAAGATTGCACAAACAGCCTGGGATGAAAACGTTGCTGAGTACTTGAAGCTTGCCAACAGTGCAGATAAGCAGCAGGCTGTCCTCATCAAGCAGGTCTTTGCGGAGAAGAAGAAGAACCAGAAATCTGCCCAAATATCCTCCAGCTACAAAAGAAGCTGGAGCACTACCACAGGATCTCCGAGAAGTGGAGCAGAATGGGATCCCCTGGCAGCCAAAGGGTGTCTTCAGGGACATGCACCAAAGTTTGAAGGATGTGGGAGCAAAAGTGACTGGCTTCAGTGAAAGTGTGGTAGACAGTGTCAAAGGTGGACTTTCCAGCTTTTCCAGGTAACTCATTTAGCAGCAGGGGCAGTGGTCTCAAAGCCCAGAGAGATCGCTTCATTAATTTGAAATAAATTTGGCAGTGTGACAACATCCCTAACCTGTAAGACTCTTTGGAAGAAGGACAGGTGGATGATGGGAAGGCTTTGGGAGAGATTTCAAACTTTCAGTCAAGCCCAAAATATGGTAGTGGAGAAGATTGTTCTAGTGCCACTTCAGGATCAGTAGGAGCCAACAACACCACTTGAGACATCGCTATAGGAGCATCTCGTTCCAAAACAAACACTCTGGACATGCAGAGATTAGGATTTGATGCACTATTACATGAGATACAGGAGATCTGAGAAACCCAGGCCAGGCTAGAGGAATCCTTTGCGACCCTCAAACATTATCAGAGGGACTTTTCATTAATAATGTAGGCTTTCCAGAAAGAGCGATATAGATGTGAACGATTAGAAGAAGAACTAAACGACCTAACAGAGCTCCATCAGAATGAAATCTTGAACTTGAAGCAGGAATTGGCCAGCATGGAAGAGAAAAGTGCCTGTAAGTCCTATGATCGGGCCTGGGGACATCCAGGAGGCTCTGGAGGCATGGCAGACTTTCATCTCCAAGATCTTTGTCTCTACAGTAGCCAATTGCGTGGTTCCTTTTACGAAGACTTGCAACAGGACGTTTAGCACTTTATTTTGACCACTCATGCTATGCTGAAGGTATGATTGCTTTTGAACCTGGTCACTTAACCTAGGCTAGGATACAAGAGTGAGAGCATCATGCCCCAAAGGATCACTGCATAATCCCATTACAGTATTTTGAAGTAGCCCACCAAATACTTAATTTTAAGCAAAATCTCATGGCCACACTATTAAGATTTTTATAAAAACATATATCGTCATCAATTAAAAACAAAACAAATGAACCTGAACAGCATACTTGAGGAATGTAATACTCAAACTCTCAGTTCTTCTTTATGGTTTCTAATAGGATTTTTAATTGTTAATATTATGGGGTGCTTTGGGTTTTTTTTGTTTGTTTGTTTTGTTTTGTTTTTTGAAAGGGATGGGAGGTCTTTTACTTTTCCTTTGAAATAAAGAAGTGAGGTTTTTAAATTAAAGCAAAACAACAACAAAGAATTATGTGGAACAGGTAGCGCAAAGTGTTGGCCTCAGCACCCTAGGATGGGAATAGAAATTGTGATGAGTTTTTTGGAGTTTTGAAAGGGAATCTGTTAGACAACAAGGATATTTCTCCATGAGACCAGTGTCAAATCACTCACCTCTCTCTTTATGGCCAACATTTATTTGTCCCCTCTGTTGGTGACACCCATTGCTTTGGCTCTAATTTGAGGCCCTAAGGTTAAGTACCATCAGTCTGGCATCTGCTCTATTGCTGTGGGAAGACACAATACCAGTAGGAGTATAAAGAGAGAGTGGTTGGCGGATGGAACTGGAGAGTGGGAAGTATGACGAAAGTACAAGTCCAGGAGAGAAACTTATCATAGACTGAACTGTCCCAATTACAACAGGAAATGGACTTTGAGGACCTGGCCATTGCCTTTTCTCAGGAGGAGTGGGAGCTTCTTGATGAGGCTCAAGAGACTTCTGTACTGTGATGTGATGCTGGAAGTGTTTGCACTTGTCTTATCTGTAGGTAAGATCTTTTTTTTTTAAATATATTTTTTATTGTTTTTTTGGTTTTTTTTGTGTGTGTGTTTTTTTTTTTACAGAGAGGAAGGGAGAGGGATAGAGAGCTAGAAACATAGATGAGAGAGAGACATCGATCAGCCGCCTCCTGCACACCCCCTTCTGGGGATGTGCCCGTAACCAAGGCACATGCCCTTGACCGGAATCGAATTTGGGACCTTTCAGTCTGCAGACCGATGCTCTATCAACTGATATAAACCAGTTTCAGCTGTAGGTAAGATCTTGATATTGTCCCAGTTTTGTGAGGTGATGCCCTTTCTTCCTTTTTCTCAAAACAGCTTTCTCACTTCCTCAGCCTAACCATGAGTTCTGCTGATTTCTGCCCCTGTCTTATCAAATGCACTTATCAATGGTAGCCATTGCTGAGCTTTGTGGAGATACCTGTCCATTGGACTCCAAGAACATTTCTGACATCCATTGCCTTAAAGTGCCAAAAGTGTCTAAGAAGCAGGAGTCTTATAGGCCACTTAATGGGTCCCATCTTCCTCTTCCTCTCCTTGGGAGGGTGACAATACTCAAATTTATTCACTTCTCCCCCCTTCCTCGAGGGCAGTGATTCTCAACCTTCCTAATGCCGTAATCTTTTAAGACAGCTCCTCATGTGGTGGTGACCCCCAACCATAAAATTATTTCTGTTGCTACTTCATAACTGTAATTTTGCTACTGTTATGAACTGTAATGTAAATATCTGATATGCAGGATGTATTTTCGTTGTTACAAATTGAACATAATTAAAGCATAGTGATTAATCATAAAAACAATATATAATTATATATTGTGAAATATTTATTTCTAATTACAAATAAGTGAAATTTTTTGTCTTGAATCATGGTGTAGCATAGGTAACAGTCTTCATTATAACAACAGTAAACTACATTGCTACACTTTGTTACACCGAGGAGCAGTCTGTTGGTTCCTAAGACCATGAGAAATATGTGTTTTCTGATGGTCTTGTGCAACCCCTGTGAAAGGGTCATTCGACCCCCAAAGGGGTCGCGACCAACAGGTTGAGAACTGTTGCTCTAGGGAAAGGTGCTTTATGACACCCTGTGCCAGGTTATGTTCTTCACTTCCATGATCCATGGGCTATTCTTTCAAGACCCTTCTTCAGTTGTTGTTTGTAATATTACTTTAGCCGAGGACTGTTGTGGGCCAAAATGCTCTGGGCCAGAGCTGGCTACTCCCCTCCGTTGTGTTTCATTAATACTTGGAATATTTTGGTTAATACATTGGTAGAGTAGATTAGGGAAAAACCTGGTTTCCTCACAGGGTGAACATGTAAGATGATGTCAGAGGAGATATGGTCATGCTCAGTGACAAGTAGAGGAAGGTATATCATTATGGTGGTGGTCAGATGGTACCAGGAACCATCTAATTTCCATCATGATTTAGGGATAGGTCCCACTGGCTACCCCCCATTTCTATTTTTTTTTCCCATACTTGACACTTTGATGATTTTCATTTTATCTGTGACTTCCTAGCATTTGGCTACCTTTACCTTTGTCACTTTTTGCATCACCCGTTCCTTTGAACTGCTCCCTCTGCATATTTGGCTACATGGACCTGCTCATGTGTTATGAGGTTCACATAACTGCTTAAGTAGTCCTCAAATGCCTGCTAATCACATATTGAATTTTACTTGGAATAAGACATAACCAGCCTTCTGCACAGCTTGCCCCTGTCATCAGCAGACCAAGCCCTACTGATCAATCTTAGCAGATGATTGAACTGGAAATGCATTTTCTCTTTCATGTGGTCCTTGCCATGTATGTGTCATGTATCTGGTGAGTTCTTCCTATTTTGTTAATTTCAAAGGCCCGGACCATCACAACAACCTCTTATTAATCTTTGCTGCCTCTTATTTTCAGACAGTTGCAGATAACCCATGTATTATCTGCAAAACACTTTAGCAATAGGACTTGCCCTGTCAGCCCCATAACATTCAGTTTCTCCTCATTTTTTTCTTTTCAGGTTGTTTGCATAAAATGGATGATGAGGAAGTCTGTCCTGAGAAGACCATATCTATACAAGGAAAGTCACAGGTCAGGGTTTCTAAGACAGCTCCAGTATCCCAGAGTACCGTCCATCTGTGTAAGCAGTGTGTTTCAGTGTTCAAAGATTTTCTACACCTGAGTGAGTCACAGGCAGCAGACTTTGAGCAGAAAACCTTCAGTGACCCATATGTAAGAGACTTTTGTTTCAGTGCAAACCCTCACCAGCAAAAGAGGGACACCAGTGGAGAGAAACGCTGGAACGAAGCTGTGGACAGGGCCTCATTTGTGAACAAGTTCAGCTTCTACTTCATAGGGCTGATTTCAACCAATAGGAAGGTTAGGGAAGACTTCCTAGCCTTATCAGACCTTCTCCAGCCACAAGTCCCTCTCAAAACTGAGGACCCGCACAGTGACATTGAGATTTCACAGGAATATTTTGGAGGGAAAAGTCTTCACCAGACTTGTAACTGTGATAAATTTGGCAGGCACAACGACAAAGTTGTTCAGCATCAGGGTGACTGCTCTGGAGAAGTGAAATATGAGTGTAGCAAATATGGACAAGTTTTTAAATGAATATTTAACCACAGTCGACATGGAAGAATTCACACTAGAGAAAACCCCAATGAGTGCAGTGATTTTGGGAAGTTCTTTGGAGAAAGGTCCGACCTCATTTCACACCATAGAGTTCACACTGGGGAAAAGCCAAGTGAATGTAGTGATTGTGGAAAGTCCCTCAGGCAAAGCTCTGATCTCATTAAACAATAGTTTCATACCGGAGAAAAACGCGGTGTGTGTTCTGATTGTGGGAAATCTTTTAGGAGAAATAATGAGCTCCTTAAACTCAAAAGAGTTCACACTGGAGAACAACCCTATGAGTGTACTGATTGTGGGAAGTCCTTCTGGAGAAGTTGTTACCTCTCTAAACACAAGAGAATTCACACTGGAGAAAAACCTTTTCAATGTAGTGATTGTGGTAAGTTCTTCAGACAAAAGTCTACCCTCATTCGACACCACAGAGTTCACATTTGAGAAAATGATATGAGTGTTCTGTTTGTGGGAAGTCTTTCAGGAGAAAGTGTCTCCTCTCTGAACACAGGCGAATTCACACTGGAGAAAAACCTTTTGAATGTAGTGGTTGTGGTAAGTTCTTTAGATGAAAGTCTACCCTCATTCAACATACAGAGTTCATAAAGGACAAAAGCTGTATGAGTGTAGTGAGTGTGAAAAGTCATATGTCCAAAGGAATTCACTTATTCTACACCACACAGTTCACACTGGTGAAAAACCTTATGAGTGTAGTGAATGTGGGAAATGTTTTAGAAAAATTAGCCTTGTTACACATCTAAGAATTCATATTGGAGAAAAGCTTTAACTGTTCAGGGGATGTTTTATCTTTCTCACTCTACAACACTGGAGGAGACTTAAGTCCATTTACCTGAATATAAACCCCTTTTATATGAACATACGCTGTGTGCAGTTCCTCATATGCTTGAGGTACAGTACAAGTGAGGCTTGAAGGAGCTGCGTTGCACTTGCTAACTTGCTGAAGACTCCTACCTCATTGATGTCACTGTGAGTATTTATGGATGAGGTGACCTCCTCTAACACCTGGCTCACCTGAAGAGTGTGTATAAGTCACCACCCCTGCGTGCTCAGGTAAAAGGCATTCCGTGATCTCTCTTATGTTTAAGTGAATTATGAATACTCTGAGCTCTTGCCCAGATCTTCATTCTCTTCTCTCTGACTAGGAAATGCACCTGACTCAGGATTTGTCCAAAGCCCCCATGCTCAGCTAAGAAGTGCTACTTTTTAGGGACATTGTGGCTCTCATCTTCAGTTGTGATGAAGTGGTAGAAACTGATCACTGTACACTGCTCTTTGATGTTTTTGTAATCATGATTTTGCTTTTGTACCTTTAGTTCTGTTGGTTCTAGTCACTGTCTGGATTGATTTGAAAGCATAGTTGTGATGTGTCAGCATGGAGAGTTAACTGATATTTTGGGGATCTCAAACTTTCTGTGTTTTAGAAAGAATAGCTTGATGGCAGAAAATACCTCTTTGTCCAATATTCTTTGGAATATTTCCCAAGGCTTGAAATAAAGACCACATGAATTTGTGGTTGTATTATGCAGGTTTGATCCCCAACTCACCATTTTGGCACCTGTGAGAGGCATCCAGTCATTGTGTTTCTCTTTCTCTCTCATTTCCCTCTCGCCCTCTCTCTCTAAACAAAAAACAAAACAAAACAAAACAAAAAAAAACATCCACTCTTCGCTGAGATAGGGCTCTGCCAGCACTGCCCACCTTTGCTCACTCTCTTCTGCCTTTTCCCTGGATGTTCCCCCTGCAGCTGGGCACGCTGTGTCCTGCCCAGGAGCTGGCAGAGAGGAGCTCAAAGCAGTTCTGTGGGAGAGATTAGGTTTCTGTGTCCACCTGAGATGAGTTGGCCACAGCTCTTTTGTTCCATCCAGAGATCTCTCTAGTGTGCACTCCCCATTCCCAAGCCCCTGGCTTGCTGCAACTGAATCTACTTTCTCTGGCAGAAGGTCCCTGAAGCTTTGAGCCCCGAATCAGTTCACCTTAAGAAAAGTCTGCCTCTAGGCAGACCACATACACCCCTGAGTCCCATTGATGTATTTTGAGTCTTTTTAAATTTTATTTTGTGGGTAATTTTCTACTTGGATTTTATTAAAGGTAAAGCACACATCCTCCCCACCCTCACTTACCTGCCATCCTGCAGGTTTTATGAGTTTTCCAGGAAATTGGTGCTGTTTATTTTCACTGGTGAGAACATTCTGCAATACAAGCCTTCCCAGCAGGAGAGGGTTGGTCTTAGCATAATAACACATTGCAGGATGCATTCTGGTAAGTGCACACTAATCACCTAATCATGGTTTGTGCAGAGCAGGCTCCTTCACTGCAATGAGATGAGAGACCCTGGGTTCTGGGGGACAGTGTGATGCTGGTGTGTGTGGTTGATAGGGGCCTTGGATTGGTGCAGGTGTTTCCTATCAGCATATGGGTCAGTTTCATTGAGAGGGAGGGCTGTGGGGAAGTTCCAGTAATGAGAACTTGACTCAGTCTGGATAGTGCTAGTGGAGTACAGCCCACAAATAAGGGGGCAGGGTAGCTTTGACAGGATCTCAGGGAAAGTGAGGCAAGGGTAGCAGTGGGGTCTCCCTGTGGAGTCTGGGAAGGGGTGACAGACTCCATATGGAAGGCTGTGGGGAGCATCACTGCTCATTTGGGAGGCCACCTTGGCTGCTTTGGATAACTTGGATCAGAAAGGGGGTCATGGCTGGGCTGTGAGCTCTGTGAATGGACTTGCCCTTCCTCTCAGGAGGCCTCCCAGGTTATCTTAAACCCCAGGCTGCCTTTGCAAGATCTTATGTGGGGAACCTTCAGCAATATCACTGCCCAGCAGGAAATTGACAGTACTAAATGCAAATAAAGTTCCCAGTGGCTTAAATATTTCTGCTTCTTTATGATTAAAAGAGTATCTGTAATGTAATCACCACAAAGAAAATGACAAATACATAAATTTACAAGAGGCCATTAATGATGGTAAACTTTCATAGAACTTCAAATATCTGCCATCAGTAGCTGGTATGGCTTAGTGTAGACAGCCATCAGCCTGGAGACTGAAGGGTCTCAGGTTTGATTCCACTCAAGAGCACATGCCCTGATTATGGCTCAATCCCCAGTTGGGAGCATGTAGCAGGCAGTCATCAGTGATTTTTCTCTCTCCCTCTCCCTTCCTGTCTGAAATATATTTTAAAAAACATTGCCAAAAGTGGCAATAACAGGATAGAACATGCATTAGATGAAATATTTGAGACTGGAGGCCTGGTGGATGAAATTCATATACCTGGCGGGCGGTGGGGGGGGGGGGGGAGTTCGGTGTCCCTCAGCCCAGCCTGCACCCTCTTCAATCTGGGATTCTGTTCCCAATCCAGCACTGCTGTCTCCCAACCGCTCACCCCCCTCTGCCTGATTGCCCCTAACCCCTTCTGCCTGCCAGCCTGATCACCCATAAATGCCCTACCCTGCAGGCCTGGTTGCCAACAACTGCCCTCCCCTGCTAGCTCAGTCACCCCTAACTGCCCTCGTGCAGACCCGGTCACCCTTACC
This sequence comes from Lasiurus cinereus, assembly GCA_011751065.1. Taxonomy (NCBI): domain Eukaryota; kingdom Metazoa; phylum Chordata; class Mammalia; order Chiroptera; family Vespertilionidae; genus Lasiurus; species Lasiurus cinereus. The sequence continues at coordinate 12,643 of JAAGEH010001380.1, forward strand.
TGTCCTCCCTTGTAGGCCTGTCCCGCCCAACTACCCTACCCTGAAGACCTGGTTATCCCCTACTACCCTCCCTAGCAGTCTTTGTCCCCCTAATTGCTCTCCCCTGCTGCCCTGGTCTGTCCCAACTTTTCTTCTCTGCTGGCCCAGTCACCCCTAACTGTCCTCCCTGTTTGACAGATTTCCCAAAACTGCCCTCCCCTACAGGCCTGGGTCCCCCCAACAACTGCCCTCCATTGCTGGCCTGGTCTCTCCCAACTGCTGATGTGGTCACCCCTAACTTCCCACAACTGCCCTCCCCTGCAGGTCATCTTTTGGCAACCATCTTTAACCATATGGGGCAGCCATCTTGTGACTTGGAGTGATGGTCAGTTTGCATATTACTCTTGTTAAATAGGATAATGAGGAGCCTTAGATGTTTGTACTACATCTGTCTCCAAAAATCATCCTTACAAATCCTACATCAGTCTCTATGTGGACCCGGAGGTAGTGTCTGCTTTAGGAAGAAATGGTAGGTGGCTGGCCATGCTTTTAGACATTAGAAATGTGGTTTCTCTAGAAAAGCACAGTTTCTAGTTGCCCGTGAGTGTACCCACTCCAGTGTCCCAAGCTCTGATGAAATCCCTCAACAACAGCTGCTCCCCTGGGAAGGTATGTTTATCTTCAAAGACTAACTTAGGTTCAAAAAAGAAACAGAAGACTTTATTCAGAAATCATCGAATTTTAGTGCTTAAATAAATGTAAGGTGGGGATCATGACTATGACATGAAGAGTGGGGTGTTTACTAAGATCCGTGCTACTGATTCTTTTAGTCAGTTATGGGAAAGAAGACAGACTTCTGAGTTTAGAGTATTCTGATAACTGTCCTACAGACATGGCTCTAGAATTCACACTGTTTTTGAAAATTCAAAACCTTAAATTGTGTTTTTTTTATCTTTAAATTCTCATCAGAGGATAGGTTCATTGATTTGAGAGAGAAAAGGAGCAACAGATCAAAAGGAACATGGATGTGAGAGGAAATAAGGATTGGTTGCCTCCCATAAATGACTCATCCAGGGATGGAATCCCCAACCTAGGCATGTGCCTTCACCAGGAATGAAACCTGCTTGTTTATTTCAGTGGATGTATGAAAAGAAGCTCCCAAGTTTCTGAGCCATATTGCCAGGGCTGCACCTAAATTATCATTAATTCCTTCAAGACAGCGAATTAGTATCACTCAGCATTTGGGGGAGTGTTTGTTTTGCATATTGTATGTTGGTTGTATGTGAATTTACTTCCCCTTTGAGTCTTCCTAATTGTTTCTGTGTCTTTGTGTCCTCTTTGTGTCTTTGTTCTGTGTCTGTATAAGTCTTCTAGGGGAGTGTGTATGTGTGTGTCGATTGTGTGTGGATATGCCCAGTGGTACATGCTGGGAGACCCTGTGTTTTCTCATCTGTGTGTGGCTGTGTGTATGTTTCCATCAAGGTGTTACTGGTGTCTACAGCGTGGTTCCCAGTGAGCCTGTCCATAAGTTCTGGACCTAAGTGTCCAACATAGGCTGTGAGTGCTCAGTACATGAGTGTGTCCCTGCTTCTGTTTTCCTGTGAGTATGTATAGCTGTGCACCCCGGCAACAGATAGCTGCAGAGGCAATATCCCGAGGGGTGATGGGAAGGATAATATGTTCTTCCTTGACTTGTAGGCTGATCCCCATCTGTCCTAGTCTTTCAGCCTCTGGTGACCCCTAGGGATCTCATCTCAGGCACCACGGGTGGATGAAATGAAGATTTAGGTCATAGAACCCTAGGATAGGGGAAGGTGGAGACTTGGGCATGACTCTGATGTCAGAAATGACTTATAGAATGTGGAAGTGCTGTTATGGAAGGACTCTAGGTTTGTGAGAGGGACCGGGAGGATCCTGGTTTCCTGGATATGAATGGGTGGTACATCGAGAGAGTTGAAAGGAAAGGTTGCTGGGTTCTTGAGTCCCCTTTGCAAATCAGAAACTGGATACCCATGGAGAGGACTGGGAGTCCTTTGGGTTCTTATCCCTGAAGAAAAGGTCACCCACTTGCCCATGGGAAATCTCAGCTGACAAGTAATAGAGGAAGGTGCCTGTGTTGAGCATCACTTCCGGACTTCTGATCTCTAATGACCTACTGAATGTGCATGGTCACCAGGTAACACTGGAACCAGGAGGCAGAATAGGCTCATTGATCTCTGCAGCGGTGATGCAGAAAACATGAAGGGACCACATTTAGAGCTGGTTCCTGCACAGGATGAATGTAAACCACAGAATCACCATGGATGTTAATGTCAGCGTTTTTCCAATCAACCCCACCTGATGGAGCACTCACCTGGGCAATGCAAATCACAAAGAGGCTTGGAGATAGAGTAGTGTCTGCTGTGAATATAAAAGAACATGGGACGCTGGAATGTGTGTGGTCCAGTAATCTTCCCAGTCAACTCCCTTAACATGTGCTCTTCACGCCCATCACAGTGGGGGAGTCCAGGCAGCAGGGAGTTACCCACGGTCACACTCAGAAGTGGCTTCAGAGTTTTCTGCCATTGACATTGATATGCCTCCAACACGCTGGAGGCAGGGAGTGTGAGTGGGGGTGGAGACATGGCTGGAGTTTGGGGTGAGTGCCAGAGAGGAGGGTTTTAAGCAGAAGAAGAGTCTCCGAAATGTCAGGAAGATTCTCCTTGATTCTCTGGTGGAACACCAAGCTGCACTCATGTGGATGAGACCCCAGAGGCCTGGAAGGACAAGACACCAGACCCAGCCTCTCCTGAGGGGCGGGAGCCCTCAGTTTCGGGAATCCCTCCTCAGGCTGGACAGAGACTCCCTGGAGAGGAGCCCTAGGAGAGAGCTGGGCCGGTCATGGTTGCTCTGGGGGCACCTGGGCTTATTTTAAAAGTGAGCTGAGACGGACCACGTGTGTCTGAAATTTAGGTTGTTGCCAAACGAAGCACGAGATCTACGGAAACCCACCCGGATACGGCCACCTCAGGATGAACAGCGTGGCGTCCAGCACCCACAAAACACTGGACACGAAGAAGCCGACGTGTGACCGATCATCATGAGAAAACGGTGGAAACCAGCCCAGACGACAGGTTGATGATAAACCACCCCAGCGTTTAAAAAGTGCATTCAGATGCTGATAACAAACATAGAAGTAAACACAAATGAAAGAGAGGAAGAATGTATGTGTAAACAGTCTGAAATCCAAAACCTTATGCCTGTTGACGGGCTCAGCAGTAAGGTGCATGTTGTAGATGTGGAGGGGCAAAGACCAGACTACGTTTCCCCACAAAGAGTGACTCAGGGTCAGAGTGACCTCAAGCCTGGGGGAGAGAAAGAGTGGGGGTTTCTCAGCAAACATCCTGTGATATAAAACAGAACACCAGGTGTTTGAAGACACCCCTGGCCTTGAGAAGCCATGAAGTCTGACAAACAACTCCTTCAAGGACAACTGCTATCTAGAGTGCTTACTTGCCTAATTAAAAAGCTTAGACAACGAGTCAGTATATGAAATTTAGTAATACTTAGCCAATTAAAATTTGCCAAGTCCTCCTGCGCTGAGGATAAAAAGCACTTGCTGCAGAGGTTCGGGGCTCTCGTACTTCCCTGCTGTGTCAGTGGAACTGGGAGCCCGGACTCGAGTTCGTAATAAAGGCTTCCTAAATTTTCCAATTGACACCCTGGTGGTCGTCTGTCTCGGGTCGCCCCATTACAGTAGAGACAAGAGACCTTAGACCTGGGAGACATGGAAACAGCTACTGTCTAAATGACAGCACAGATGAACCTGCAAACAGGCTGCCTGCTCTGCCTACCAACAGCCATCTTTCTGAGACGGTGTCTCCCCAAAGGCCTGAGCTTTATCCCCGAGGCCCAGGAGGAGAGGGCAGGTGGGAATGTCAGAAAGGAGACGTGTTCACAGCGGCTGCTGTGGGCACCCCTTTCACATCCAGTGTGGTTCAGGGTTCCCGTTCAGGGTTCAGGTTCTGGAGGAGATGGCACGCAAATGAAAAGAGAGACTAGAAAGTATTAATTTGGCGATATTGAGGGGTCAGGTAGGAGCCTTCCTCTAGTGGAAAGACTACCCTTCGCTCTGGCCTTTTTCTCCCCTTTATTAAGACTATGGGAGACACCCATGACCTTTAGGCAGGAAATTACAAGAACAGAAATTTACATGAAACAAACAGGTGGAGGCTGCTTCAGCTAACAATGTTTCAACTAAACAGTGAGTGATTAGCTCTGACCTTTCAGAGCAATAAAGGTTGACCAGCCTTCTGGTCTCCTGTCCACATCTTTCTATTAGTGAGACCATGTTTGGTTTCCGGTATCTCCCCCATTTTCTTTCCTCTAAAAAATCTTGCATCTGCAGACTAGAAATAAACATATAAGAACAAAAAATGAGACAAGCAACAATGGCTATGCTGAAAGGCAAAGGAATCAGTCTGTGGTAAGTTTCTTTCTTGGCCAACAGTTTTTTGAGTCCCAGTTTCAATATCCAAGTTTTTGGAGTTTACATGTCAGCAATGATATTTCAGTTCTGGATGGTGGACAAATGGTGGCAATGCAGGTCCGACCCTCTCTGGTTTGCTCCTGGGCAACATGCATCGACGCACAGCTGCTGACTGCCAGGATGGCAAGGCGTCACCAGCATCTTCATTCTCTGGACTGTTTCTCCTCTTGTCTTCATGGTTGGAGCAGATCTGTCACTTCTTCTCTGTTACAGGAGTCCACTTGGTCTTGGAGTTGTTTTCTATAAATTTGACTTGGGATCCTTTTTTATTTATGCCCAAAATATTTTCCTTTGGCTTATTTTGATACTATGTGTGTTTTTCATGGGTGTCTTGCTGTTAGCATTACAAATGAAACTTAATTTTCAAAGTAAAAAAAATTTTCTAGATGTAAATTACTTACAGGATATTTTTCCTTCCATAATATTACTCCACTCCCCCCTATTTTATTTAATTATTAGGAGACTTTTGGAAAATTTTTATAATGCAGTCTTGATGACTTTAAAATTTAATATTTTTGCACAAAAATATGACTGTTTTAAGTTTATGGCACGCTAAGAAATTTTAACAAGCGATAAACTACCAATAGAAATTTTAGTTAAGACCTTAGGAACAACTTTTTTCCAGTACAATTAAATTTTCTTGAATATTCACTTATTTCAATTAGCCTATTTAAATGAACCTGAAAACTTGACTACTATTTTATTGTCAAATTTAATATTCTAACAGCAATCTTAGTTATACCCTGTAAATATTAGTGGAAAGGATTATTTGCATTCTTGAGTGGCTCCTGAGCACTCCTGGTGTTAGGCTGGATTTAGATATAGGGCAGCTGGTGTTGGCCATGTCTCTGTCTGTCAACTGTGTCCAGAAATGAGCTGGGCCAAATCTCTGTCTGTCACCTGGGTTCCAATCTGAGCTGGACGTGGGAAGTCAAGTAGTCATGGGGTAAGAGACTTCCCTCAGAAGGGGAAAGGGCTCAAGCCCCTGCAATGTTGGGGAGGGGGGTCTGTGCCCCACCTCTGTTGTTCCTCAAGTTCCCTCCTGATGGCCCTTCTGTGACTGTGCCTGTCTTAGGTTGTTCCTTCCCTGAAATATGTTACTCGTCTCTGTCTAACCAGCTACCCTCCGGGGCCAAGCAGGGTGATGTGAGGTTCAGTTCCGCCTCCTTAGTAGCCTATGCCCCATGGCCTTCATGTCCATTACCTGCCTTGGGATCCCCTCACCTGCTGTTGGGGTCCTGGCATTGATCACACATCTTTGGGGATCCAGGTTTTTGCTCCAGGGAGGGCCCAGCTCACACCACTGGGTGAGAGACACATCCATGGTACCAGTAGGGGGCCTGCGGAGGTGGCTGATCAATGTCTCTCTCTCATTGATTATTCTAACTTTCTATCCCTCTCCCTTCCTCTCTGTGAAAAATCAATAAAAATATATTAAAAAACAAGCAAACAAACAAAATTGCTGCCAAACATTCAAAGGATAAGATTGTAAGTTTGTTTGGGATATTTGTACAATTTGCTGTTGTAAAATATCAAAAATTATAATGATATTGTAGAATAATATCATGTAAGTATGTTCTTTGTTCTAGGCCATGACAATTCAATTTCAAACTGGCTGACAATTTTTTTTTTTATATAGGCAAGGTCTTAGTTACTTTATTAGAATACTTCATCAAATTGCTTACAGAGACTTTGGCTTTATATTTAAATGAAAACCTTGATTTATTAATTAAAGTAGGTATCTTCATTTAAAAAGTAATGCAAATTTACTAAATCTTTACATCTGATCCAAAAGCCACAAATGTTGCCTTGCCTCTAGCTTAATTAAGAATACAGGCAGCTAAGAGCTTTTTGTCATTTTAAAATCTGCTCTTGGAATTTTAAGAAATAGTTACTTCATTTTGCCCTTCTCAGAGGCCAAAACCTTCATAAAATTTAATTCTTATTTGATAAAGTTTTCCATGCAATTTCAAGATATTAGATCAGTTAAATTTAAAATGATTTTCTTTAAGAAGAGAGAACTATTTAAAAAATATTTTATTGATTTTTCACAAAGAGTAAAGGAGAGCCTCAGCGCGAGGGTCCCAGCCCCAGCCTCAGCCTCAGCACGAGGGCCTCAGCCTCAGCAGGAGGATCTCAGCCCCAGCGCGAGTGTCTCAGCCTCAGCCTCATCACGAGGGTCCCAACCCCAGCCTCAGCGCGAGGGTCTCAGCCTCTGCTCCAGCACGAGGGTCCCAGCCCCAGCCTCAGCGCGAGTGTCTCAGCGTCTGCAGCCTGGCCCCAGCTCTCCAGCCCCCCAGCCCCGTCCCTCTCCCCCGTGGGCATCGCCGGCAGCGGGGACTCAGTCCAGCACTGGGAGGAGGATGGCGGGGCGCCAAGCGGAGCTCCGTTAGTCCGCGTTCCATTCCTGCGTTTCCCCTTTGGGGGGCCCAGCCCGGCGCCCTGTGCTGCGGGGCACGTCCCCCCAGGCCCCGCGGCCTCGACCTCGCCGGCGAGCCCGCCTCCGGGTCGGGGACATGGGCGGCTCCTTCCCCGGATTCCGGTCCCCCTCAGTCATTATTTCTTTAAATAGGTTTTCAGTATCTTGTTCTCTCTCTTCTTCTGGCACCCCCACAATTCTGATGTTGGCACGCTCGAAACTGTCCCAGAGGCTCCCCACATTATGTTCACACCTTTGGATTCTCCTCTCTTCTTGCCTTTCCAGTCGAATGTTGTCTGCCTCTTTATATTTCAAATTTTTTACTTGATTCTTGCCTTTCTCCAGTCTGCTGCCAGGACTCTGTACAATATTCCTTATTTCAGTCAGTGTATGTCTAATTTCTATTTGGTCCTCTATCATCTCCAGTTGGACCTTTTCCATCCCTATTTGGCTCCCCTGCATCTCTAGTATGTCCTTTTTCATCTCCTCTTGGGTCTTGCTAAATTTATCCATCTTTTCTAGCATATTCTTGAAAAACCCCATAAGCGTGGTTTTGAACTCTATATCCAGTCTTTTTTTTCCCCTCCATTTCTTTTGTTTGTGATCCCTTCCCCTGTCTTGGCATCCTCACCATTGGATTCAGCTTTATGATGCCAGAGGCAAAGCCTCAAAAGCCTCGGTTGAGCTTGGGAGGGGTGGAGTCTCAGGGCTTAAGGGACCGCCTTGCCTTCCAGTCGGCCCCGCCCTCCACGGCCCCAAGTCTCACGTGACTGGGTAATGGCTGGAGTGGTCCCTGTGCGCACACGCACCCGCAGTGTCTCTAACCGCTGCCTTTCCATCTCCCCTGCGTGCCAGGACCACACGAGTCTAGGTCCCCAGGGTTTCGCCCGAAACAGGGGCTTAGTGGAGTCAGAAGTGGCGCAGTTGGGAGGGTCTGTCTCCCGCCCACTCGCGAAAGCCAGCGGTACAATCAGCAATCTGTCCTCTGCGCAGCATCGTGCGCGTGCGAGACCGGACCTGATTGTTAGGTTTTATGCCGCCGCAAAGAAAAACCGTGAGTCCAATTAGAAAACCAGATTAAACAGGCTTTATTGGGGCATACGGGCGGGTTCACCAGCTCGGGAGAGGAGCAGGGGAAGCCGCGCC
>JAAGEH010001381.1:0-11064 GCA_011751065.1 Lasiurus cinereus
GGGGGGGGCGGGGTGTGCACCAGAAGCGGCCCTCAGCCCCGGCCTCCTCGGGCTCAGCTTCAAGGAGCGGTTCCACGCGAGCGTGCGCCGGCTGACGCCCAGCTGCGAGATCACCTTCATCCAGTCCGAGGACGGCAGCGGCCGCGGCGCCGCCCTGGTCTCCGCCGTGGCCTGCAAGAAGGCGTACATGCTGGGCCAGTGACCCGCCTGGCCCGCCTCTCCTCTCCACCCGCTGCCGCCTGGAGACGGGGAAGATGCACAAAGGAGAAGGCCTGGCGGCCCGCAGGCCTGTCTTCCTGAGTCACCGTGGGAGGGACAGGCCGCAGGCCCTGCCCGGGTTTGGGGGCTCAAGGAGCGGAAATGGAGATGCCCAGGTCTCCTGTCTGTCTGCTGGAATCACCCACCCGGAGGACTTAGCTGGAGCTTTGGGCTGGGTTCAGCCACGCCTGCTGGGCCCGCTCTGGGGAGGGAAGGGTGCCCTGTGGACCCTGCTGGGGCCCGGCTTCCGGCACTCAGCCCCCCTGGGGAGGCCGCCGCCGCCACCACCGCCACCGCCGAGGGACCTGGCCAGACCTCCACAGCGGGCAGGGCTGCTGACCACTCGGGCCTGGGGGGCTTCTCTGCCTGGAGACGGGAGAGAGAGGGTCAGGGACCAGCTTGGCGTGGAGACACCGGGAGGCCTGGGAGGGCAGCCTCTTCTCGCCCACACCGCCTCTCCTGAGGGCCTGGAGGTGCCAGAGGCGCCCCTATAGCCCCCGGCAAGGACCCAGGAAGAGGAGGACCCCCCCCCATGGGACTGCCACGCAGCAGCCACTCAGCACAGCCTCTTCATGGCCCCACAGGGGACTGGGTGGTTTTTTAATTAAAAGTTCTGAAAGTTTAGGGCACGGTCTCGTCCGCTTCTTTCACTCCTGGGCCTGAGGGCTGTGGACAGTGTATGTCCAGACACGGCCACCTGCGCAGACACTGATTTGTTATTTCCTCTGGCCAGCAATTAGGGAGAGTGGGGGAGGACAGAACGGGGAGCCACAGACCGGGCTGTGGGAGCAGGCCCAGGCGCCCTCTGGGTGGTGTCCGAGGCCCTAGACGTGCTCAGGCCCCATCTGCCCGTGGGATTTGGGGTGTGGATGCCCTGATCAAATCTCCGGGAGCCCCCGGAAGTGCCGGGAGGGGGCAGGGCTGGTCTCTGAGGGCCTCTCCTGCCCCAGGTCTGCCTCAGCTGGGTCCCTCCATCCCACACCCACACCCCCACTTACACAGAAACACATTTGTGTGATTTCCAGTGAGAAAGCCCCGAGCAAACCAGGGTGACTGGCTTCACGGGGAGCGTAGTGAGCGATGGGAGTGTGAGCAGGGCGTCCAGAGCTGTCCTCTGCGTCCCTGGTCTCAGACACACACACACACACACGGCTCCGATCGCTGGTTCTCTCGCCTCCAAATCCGCACCAGCTCCTCGGAGCCGCTCCGTCACTCCCCGAGTGGATGCACACCCGTCGCAGGTCCAGAGCCAGGCACGCACGCATTGGGTCCCCTCCACGGGAATCACGTCCCAGTTGTCCTGAGGCTACTGCTCAGGGCACGGCATTGTTTTCTCAGGTGCTCTGAGTGAATTTCGTTTTAGGGGTGAGAAGAAGGTGACCTCCAACATTTCCTTGTTCTACAAAAACGGCTGAGAGGCCCCAGCTCCACAGCCGGACCGCCTGCATGCCTCGTCCCGTCCAGCAGGGGGCAGCGGGGCCACTCCTGTCCAGGTCTCCCGTCCCTCTCTCAGCTGTTGAGCCCACAGCCGGGGCTCATGACCCACTTTCCTGGGGGGCCCAGTGACTGTTTGGGTCCCAGGCCCTGCTCCGGCTCCGAAAGCCTCACAGGCAGGTTCCGTTTGGGGTCACAGCCGGCTCAGGGCCGTCTCCTAACCTCTGGGTCAGCCAGGGGCCAGGGCCAAGCTTCAGCACCAAGGCCTCTGGGAGAGTCCCTGGGGGTCCTGGCCAGAGACCACCCCTGCCTTCCAGACCCCCAGACCCCCAGGCAGCCCTCCATCCTCCCCCCCCTCACTGTCCTCTTGGACTGGGCAGGTCTGGGCGGGACTGCAGGAGGGACAGACGGATGGAGGTGTCAGGGGCCCAGGAGCACCGTGGAGTGGTGACAGCCAGGAGCCTGCTCTGCTCTCTGCTCTCAGGAGGCCTGAGCCCGCGCCTCCGGGCTGGTGGACGCCCGGGTGTTACATGTCAGGGGCTGAGGGTCACTGGAATGTGGCTGGAATGTGGGGCCCGGGCTCCCCCCAGCCCAGGCAGGGGCTGCCAAGTTTGGGCCTGTCCTCTCCTCCTCTCCTTATTTGGTGCTGCAGGTGATAAGGCTGAGACATAAGGGAGGCTGCGGGCCCCCTCGGCCACCAGGCTGCCACCCAGAGAGGATGGTGAGGGCCAGGGTGGGGGGGGGCAGGGCAGTGGCACTCTGGGGCTGTCCTGGGAATGGGGGAGAGCAAGCCGGCGACTCCTGGACCTGCCTGGCCTGTGCCTCCAGGGGTGGGGAGAGGACCCTGACCCCAGCTCTCCTGGGATGTGCACGGGGTCGGACACTGGGAGGGCGCTCGGGATGAACCTGGAGGCTGGAGGGCCTGGAGGGGACCCCTCCGCACCCACACTGTTCACACTGTTGCAGGCCAGCAGGAAGGCGGGGACCCGGGGCAAGGCTGCGGCCACCAAGCAGGCCCAACGAGGCTCTTCCAACGTCTTTTCTATGTTCGAGCAGGCCCAGATCCAGGAGTTCAAGGAGGTGAGAGGCCCGCCCCCACCCCTACCCTCCACCCCTTCCCTGGAGGTGGTCCTGGCCCCTGCCCTGCTCTTCTCACACCCAGCCCTCCCTCACTGCCCCCCTCACTGGGCGGGTTGGGGGGGTGCTCCCACCTGGAGACTGTGACACCCACTCTAGGCCTTCAGCTGCATCGACCAGAACCGTGATGGCATCATCTGCAAGTCGGACCTTCGGGAGACCTATTCCCAGCTGGGTGAGCTCCCCCTCCCACCCATGAGCCCCCCTGCTCACCCTGGGAGCCCGCTGAGGAGCGACAGTCCTCCTCCTCCTCCTCCTTTCACCCCCTTCCCCCACCCACAGCTGCCTCTGGCTCTCCACCTCTGGCTGGGAAGGAGGGGAGGGCAGCCTGAGCCCTCTTGGGGACACCTGGGTCCCTGGGTCCACCTCTGCCCCCCCTCCACCCCCCCAGGGAAGGTCAGTGTCCCGGAAGAGGAGCTGGACGCCATGCTGCAGGAGGGAAAGGGCCCCATCAACTTCACCGTCTTCCTCACGCTCTTTGGAGAGAAGCTCAACGGTGAGCGGGCCGGTGGGGATCCCTCAGAGGGCGGTGAGCTTGAACCCCCACATCCCGCCTGGACCCCACCCCAACCCCATGTGTCTTCAGCCTCCGCTCCCAGATCCCAGTCTCCCTCCAGACCTGTCCACCTTCGGACTTCCATCTTGGCCCGTCTGAGCGTCCGGGGCACTCTGTAACAGGAAACACCGTCCACCTCCTCTGGGGTGTGGAGGGCTCCCCTCGCCCTGGGTTCCTCCTGGGTGAACCTGGAGGCCGGGCCCTGGGGCTCACCTGACCCCTCTGCCTCCCAGGAACAGACCCCGAGGAAGCCATCCTGAGCGCCTTCCGCATGTTCGACCCCAGTGGCAAGGGCGTGGTGAACAAGGACGAGTAAGTGGAGCTGGCCAGGCTGTGGGGGGGCCCTCGGAGGAGGGGGGATCCCCCGTACTGGGAGCCCTCTCTGCTCTCTGGGTCTCGGGGGGCCTTCATGTCTGACCTGGGCGGCTCCCACGGCTCCTCCCTCCCCCAGGTTCAAGCAGCTGCTCCTGACCCAGGCAGACAAGTTCTCTCAGGCCGAGGTGAGGGCATGGGCTCCTTCGTGGGGATCATCACCCCAGGGGCCCTTGGGGAGCCTCCGGGGCACCTGCCTCCTGGCCCTGGAGCCCAGCTCTCCGGAGGAGGTGCCCTCCCTGTTGAGACCTGGAGGGTGAAGACCGTGTGGTCCACAGGGAGAGGGTGTGCCGGGCCAGGAGAACCCAGTGTGCGGGGACTTGGGGGCAAGGGCTCACGGGGGTGCAGGTGGCACAGAAGGGATGTCTGGGGCCAGAGAGGATTATTTGTCCCATGGGTCCTGCCTCTCCCCAGGCTGCCCAAAGTCAGGCAACAGGCAATGTTAGCTCTGAGTTTGGGTTTGGGCCCCACAAGGCAGAGGACCCAGACATAGCCTCCTCCCTCGCCGGCTGGGCCCCTCCCTGCCCCTCCAGGTGGAGCAGATGTTTGCCCTGACGCCTGTGGACCTGGCGGGAGACATCGACTACAAGTCCCTGTGCTACATCATCACCCACGGGGACGAGAAAGAGGAGTGACGAGGCTGCACAAGACTCGGGGCCATCCTCCGGCACCCCAATAAACGCCATTTCCAATGCGCCCCGTGTGGTGGCCTCTCTGTGCTAGGGGCGTGTGTGCGTGTATGCACGTGCAGTGGTCGTGGTGGCGGCAAGGGAAGCTAAGGGCCAGATGCAGGGATCACCAGCCCCTCGGTTCTTCCCACACCCCCCAGTCCACGGATGGGGACGCTGAGCCTGCACTTCCAAGTAAAGTCTGAGCAGGGGTGGGGGACATCCAGCCTGCACACGGCCCAGGAAATCATCTGGTCTGGCTCTGCCAAGGCGACAGGGGGCATCGGTAAATGTGTGGCCAAAAGTAGCCGCCTAATTTTTAAGTGGGTAATTCCGTCATTCTGCCCTCGAATGAGGCTATATCCACCCCTGCCCCGGGCCCCCGAGCCCACTGAGCTCCGCAGTTCTGCCAGCTCCGCCCTTCTGGGACCACGGAGCACACGTGTGGTGTGCGTGGCCGTGCGTGTGAACAGCCCCGAGGAATCAGTCCACTTGAAAACACAACTAGACTTTACCTGGAAGTGCAGGTGAGGGGCTCTGGGACCTGCAAGGGAAATGCTGGGGCCTGGCTGCAGCCTCAGGGTTAAGGGTCAGGTGGCTGCAGAGGGAGGGGTTCTCCACCGAGGCCTGCAGTTCTCCCATCGCCCACCTCACCTCACAACCAGGGCTGGGAGGGGACAGGTTTCATCTGGGTGTTGGAGAGCAAGGACCCCCGAATGCCCATGGAGGAGGGGAGGAGGGGGAGGGCGGGCCTGGCCGGAGTGGACACAGAGTCCTGGTCTGGACAAGGACAGCTGAGCCAGCCTCCCCCCACCCCCCCAACACCCAGCAGGGCTGACGCACCCCCATCCTGGAGGGCCAGCATTTTTGCGGGAAGAGGCTCTGTTTCTGTGATGTTTCCCCTCTCGTCCCATCTATGAAAGACACAGTAAGAGAAGCTGCAACTCGGGCAAACACCAGCCATCCTCTCCCATCAGGCTGGACAGAGCAGGGATTCTTCCCTTCAGCCACCCACCCGTCCCCTCTGTCCACATCTGAGACCGGGAGTCCCGGTGGAGAGGGAGTGAGGGGAGCAGTGCAGCTTGACTCTGGCCTCCTGAGTCCCCGAGAGGAAACTGCAGGGCCTGCCGGTCACGTGGGAACCATGGTTGATGGGTCTTGGAAGTGGCTGCCCAGAGAGGGGCTCGTTTAGAGTCTCATCAGGGACTTGGCCATTTTACTCACTGACACTGGAGTTGGGAAGTTATCTGACTATATTGCTCATCAGCGATCACCAAAGTCTTGGTCCAGAGACACCCCCCTCCCTCCCCTAGGGCCCCTGAGCAGGTGTCCCAGCCTGGGACTGTGTCCAAGATGCCCATGCCCAGCTCCTGTGGGCTCTTGGCCCCTGCCTCCTCCTCTGCAGGGGCTCACATTCAATCTGAGGGTTTGCAGAGGACGTTCTATCCACTGAGCCAAACCGGTTTTGGTGTATTTTCAGATTTTATACTGAAACTCCTCAGCCCCCAGCCAGGGCTCCTGTCCCTGCCCTGCCCCCACCCCACCTCTGGCAGGGTGTACCTTTTTTTTTTTTTTAAATATATTTTATTGATCTTTTACAGAGAGGAAGGGAGAAGGATAGAAAGTCAGAAACATCAATGAGAGAGAGACATCGGTCAGCCGCCTCCTGCACGCCCCGCACTGGAGATGTGCCCGCCAGCAAGGTACATACATGCCCCCGACCGGAATCGAACCTGGGACCTCTCAGTCCTCAGGCCGATGCTCTATCCACTGAGCCAAACCAGTCTCGGTGTACTTTTTTAAATATATATTTTTATTGATTTTTCACAGAGAGGAAGGGAGAGGGACAGAGAGTTAGAAACATCGATGAGAGAGAAACATGGATCAACCGCCTCCTGTACGCCCCCTACTGGGGATGTGCCTGCAACCAAGGTGCATGCCCTTGACCAGAATTGAATCTGGGACCAGGCCTACGCTCTATCCACTGAACCAAACCGGTTCCGGCTACCTTCTTTCTTTAGCCTGTTAACTCTGCTGATAAAGGCTCTTAAGCTGTATCCTGGCAGGAGAGTTTGTGATCTGCATCTTCCTCCTGGAGGCTATCCTGTTCCCACACCCCACCCCACGCCCCCACCCCGCCCCACACAGCTTACCCTGAGTGCAGACTAGCTCCCACCCGGGCTAAGGCCAGATCCCCCAGCATGGGGATGGGGGAGGGGGAGCCCTGAGATAGCAGTGCAGGCCCTTTGCTGGGTTAGACTCGGCAACAATGCAGGAGAGATAGTGAGTAATAGGTCATACCCACTGCCCTGCCTTTGCTGGGGGCCGTGCAGACACTCTGGTTGCTCGGTCAGAGGATGGGACATGCAGAAGGGCGTGAGCTGGGGGAGGCCCTTGGAGACGTGGAGCTGCCTGGGGGGCGCACCAGCCGGGGGAGTGGGGAGGGGAGACCTCGGCGCAGGAGGGCGCGGTGTCCCGTAGTACAGAGCTGCCTGGCGAGTGATGAGGGGTGTCAGGAAGCTGGACTCTGCCCATGGGCCCTGCCTCCCGGGAGCCAGCACAGAGGAAAGGGCAGGAGGGGGTGGCTGCAGCCTTTGGGATGGGACTCCCTCTGCCCACTGCCCTCCCATCGGTCCCCTCCCTCTCCACCGTCTTAGGCCTTCAATGCCTCTCTGCCCCCCAGGAGCGGAAACGGCTCCGATCTCCCACCCGCCTCCCTGCGGTCTGTGGAGCATCCCCGCAGGGACAAGCTGATGACGCGAGAGCCACTTGGCTCCAAAATAGAACCTTATCGGCCCTGCCTGCCCGGGCTGGCGTCAGCAACACCCACTCTCCTCCTCCCGGGACCTTCCCAGCACCCTGCGCCCCCTTCTCAACTGCCACAGCCAACCTCCTGCCGGGATCCCCCTCCCCAAAACACCTACAGGGTCAAAGCAGTGGCAGCCTTGAGAGGGTGGGGGGGGCCCCTGCGTGGGGGTCACAGGTCACTGACTGCACGGGGGTGGTCACTGCTCCCAGAGGGACACAGAGCAGAGGTGGCAGGTCTGTGGCGACAGAGGCACGGGCCCAAGACCAGGGACAGAGAGGGGAAGGGCCAGCCCTCCGGGCGTGCTCCTTCAGGGCTGTATCCTCGTAAAGTGGTAACTCTTACACTATGTACACTTTACCACAATGAAACATAGAAAAGAGAAAACATACGAGGGATCGCCGCAGAAGCCCCATCCACCTTTGCGCTTATTTTTTTTTTAATATATTTTATTGATTTCTTACAGAGAGGAAGGGAGAGGGATAGAGTTAGAAACATCAGTGAGAGAGAGACATCGATCAGCCACCTCCTGCACGCCCCCTACTGGGGATGTGCCCGCCACCAGGATACATGTCCTTGACCGGAATCGAACCCGGGACCTTTCAGTCTGCAGGCCGATGCTCTATTCACTGAGCCAAACCGGTTTTGGCCTTTGCGCTTATTTTGAGGGGCGCACTGCTCGAAGCCGCCTGTACATCCCCACATGTTCCATTTAAGAGCATCGTGGTCTGGTGTTCAGAAAAAGCAAAGTGGAGCAGAAACCGGTTTGTCTCAGTGGACAGAGCGTCAGCCTGCGGACTGAAAGGTCCCAGGTTCCATTCTGGTCAAGGGCATGTATCCTGGTGGCTGTCACATCCCCAGTGGGGAGCGTGCAAGAGGCAGCTGATCGATGTCTCTCTCTCATCGATGTTTCTAACTTTATCCCTCTCCCTTCCTCTCTGTAGAAAATCAATAAAATATATTTAAAAATAAAGGAAGAAAGAAAAAGAAAAAACAAAGTGGAGAAAGCCAGCGGGGTTCACTTTTTTTGCGATGAAATAAGAAGTCAGCAGTTGCTGGGCTTGGCCTGGTGGCTACGCGGTCCGGGCTGCACCCCCTGTTCCAGGACACGAGACGGCGGGAGGGCAGCCAGCTGCACCCCTCCCTTTGATCGCACAAGCCTACTTCTCAGAAGCCCAGACCCCTGGCCCTGCCAGATGCTCCTCAGTCTCTGCCAGATCTGATCTCACACCGCACATGGCGGCCAGGAGACTGGGAAAGGCAGCGCTCGGACTTTCCATCCCTGCCCACAGCAACGCGAGGGGGTGAGGGAGGAGGCGTGGTGTCAGCTCCCCGCCCCCGCAGTGGGGGCACCACTCATCGGTCCCTGCCCTGCATCCCACGATGGCTGTGTGCCCAACACAGGGCCACGTGGCAGAGTTTCCGGGAGGGGGTGGCTCATCTCCGTGTCAGCACTGGGCCCGCTTCCTGGCTGTGCCGCGTGCTACCGTGAATCATCCCGTAAGACAGAAACGGTCATGGTAAGATCCCATGACATAATGCTCTTAAGACACTTAGCACACTGCTCCCCTAAAAATACTCATTCATTCATTCACTCATTCATTCAGAAGTACAAGCTCACCTGGCACTCTCCCACCGGCCCCCAAAGGACAGGCTCATTCAGTCTGCAGGGGAGCTTGGCAAGCCAGAGCAATGGTCAGCTGACCTTGGTGGACACCGGGGTTCTCCGGGAGGCTCAGCACCCCTACCTGAGTCAGGCTGTTAGTAGCTGTGCGACTTCTCCGTGCCTCAGCTTCCTCGTCGTCTTATTTGGGGACCAGAGGCCTGGTGCACAGAATTCGTGCCTGGGTAGAGTCCTCAGGCCTGGCCAGCAATCAGGGCTGATCTGTGGGGTGATCGGCAGGGCGATGGGGGACCCGCTTCCACCCACTTTGGCCTGGCTCCACCTGCTCCACCATCCTGCCGGGTCTCACTCTCATCAGGCCCCATTGGGGCTGGCAGCACCTCCACTGCCATCCACTGCCACTGTGGCATCCTTGCCAACACCTGCCATGTTCCGCACTGACCCCTGGTGGCCAGTGCACATCTAACTCCCCAGGGGTCAAACTCCCGCCTGTGGGGACAATTTGCATATTAGCCTTTTATTCTACAGCAGCGGTTCTCAACCTGTGGGTCGCGACCCCTTTGGGAGGTCAAATGGCCCTTTCACAGGGGTCGCCTGAGACCAGCGGAAAACACCCATTTCCCATGGTCTTAGGAACCCACACACCGCTCCTCGGTGGTTGCCACGTCGTTTACTGTTGTCCTAGGAAGACGGTTGCCCATGCTGCACCACGATTCAAGACAACATTCCATTTATTTGTCATTAGAAATAAATATTTCACAGTATATAATTACATATTGTTTTTGTGATTCATCCCTATGCTTTTTTTTTGGCAGAATTTTATGATTTTATTACACAAATACAATGGGTACACAACCTGTCTATTCATTTTCTTCACTGCGCAGCCTGGCATTGGGATTGGTGACTCTGATGGCCAGCTGGGCTGCTCTTTCCACAATGGCTTTGCGGTTCTTTGAGGAGACGTTGTGAGCAACCTCAGCACAGTCAAGATCTATTGCACATCAGCAGCACTTCAAGCTCCTTGGCGTTATGGACCAGAAACTTCCGAAAGCCACTGGGCAGCATGTGCTTTGTTTTCTTGTTGCTCCCATAACCAATGGTTGGGCCCTTGAATCTTCTACGCACTCTATTGCCAATGCCTCTTGGTTTCCGCCCGTTCCGCTTAATTTTGGCATATCGGTCCGACTGGTGCCGGATGAACTTCTTGGTCCTCTTTTCGACAATCTTGGGTTTCACGAGGGGGCCTGAGGGCAGCCATGGTGCCGCGTAGGAGATGGCTGCCACCTCTGTAAGCAGCACCGAGGAAGAGCCATCCCTGTGCTTTCATGATGTTCCATGTGCAACAATGAAAATGCATCCTGCCTATCAGATATTTGCATGACAGTTCATCGCAGTAGCAAGATGACAGTGAGGAAGCAGCCACGGAAATCATGTTATGGGTGGGGGTCAGCACCCCAGGAGGAGCTGCCTTAAAGGGCCGCGGCCTGGGGAAGGTGGAGAACCGCTGCCCTATAGGATTAGGTGGATGGACGTGCCACAAATGGAGAATTCAGGCAGGTCCACAGCGAGGGCTCTCCGTGTCATCCACCTGCACTGTCCACTCTGTGGGTGGAGACAGGACCGGGCAGGAGCAGGGGGCGAGGTGGGAGCATGAGGCGCGGGAGGGCACCCCCATGGGGCGGCTGGGAGGCCGGTGCACGGTGCACGGGCTGAGCTGTGCTGCACGGAGGCTGGCAGGGCGGGGTGCATCCCACCGCCCGCTCCTCGGCGCCCGTCCCCCCGCGGAATGCGGCCTGCGGGCTCGGTGCAACTGCCCCGCGGTCAGCACGGGCGGCCGCCGCAGAGCCTGGCGCCTGGCAGGCCCCGGGGTGGCGCGAGGGGCGCCCGCAACCCTGCAGCGCGCGGACCTCGGGGGGCGGCGGGGACCAGCCTCCTCGGAGGGTCCCGTCTGGATGACGCAACGCCCGCACGCACACTCGCCCCGCCCCGCGTTGCTCGGGGAACGGGGGCGTGCCTCCGCGCACGCGCAGCAGCCAGAAACCGGTCGCTCGGCGACGGGTGGGGCGGGGCGTGCGCGGATTGGAGGGCTGGGATGGCGGCGGGCGGGGCGCGCGGTTGGCGGGCAACGGCGCCCGGCGGCGGGCGGGGCCCGCGGTGATGGACAGAGCGAGGCGCGCGGCGATTGGCGGGTTTCGGCGATGGGCGGGGC
>JAAGEH010001382.1:0-11655 GCA_011751065.1 Lasiurus cinereus
ATGAAGTCTTGGTTCGATTCCCAGTCATGGCACATGCCCAGTTTGTGGGCTCAATCCCCAGGGGAGGGCATACAGGGGGCAGCTAATCAGTAGTTCCCACTCATCATGGATGTTTCTATCTCTCTCTTCCTCTTTCTGCCTCTCTGAAATCAATTACATATATATATATATATATCCTGTGTAACATAGCGTACCTCTGCTATGCCCACAAGCCATGCCCACCAATTAGGAGCGAGTATGCAAATTAACCCAACCAAGATGGTGGCAGCCACAGAGCCGGAGCAAGTAGGAGGCTTGGGTTGCCCCCTGCAATGGAGGAAACCAAGCTTCCTGCCTGCCCTGGCCCTGGCCTTCACTCAAGGCTACAAAGTTTCAATTATAGAAGATAAATAAATCCCAGATGTCTGCTTCCAGCCAGCCCTGGCCTCTACTCAAGGAGAGGCTGAAAAAAAAATAAAAGAAAAAGATAAAAGAAATAAAAGAAATAAAAGAAAAAAAGGCCTGCAAACAGCCCTTGGCCCCTCACCCAGGCTGGCCACACCTCCATGGGGTGAGGGCTCCTGCTGGGGGGCTTGGCCAGCCTGAAAATAGCCATCAGTCCCTCACCCAGGCTGGTCAAGCACCCCAGCAGAACCCCCACCCTGATCCAGGACACCCTTTAGGGCAAACCAGCTGGCCCCCATCTATGCACCAGGTCCCTACCTATACTAATAAAAGGTAATATGCTAATTAGACTGGGAAACCTTCTGGATGTTCTTCTGGACAAAGCCATGATGGTAGGACTGAGATAGAGGTAGTTAGAGGCCAAGAGGGAGGGCAGTTGGGGGTGATCAGGCCAGGATGGGATGGCAGTTGTAGGTGGGGAGCGGGGCTATTGGGGGTAAGCAGACTAGCAGGAGGGCCAGTTGGGAGTGAGCAGGCAGTCAGTGGGGTCAGTTGAAGTTTATCAGGACAGTGGGGGGACAGTTTGGTGTGAGCAGGCCAGCATGGGGGCAGTTGGGGGCAAGCAGGCCAGTGGGGAAGGAAGATGGGGCTGAGCAGGCCAGCAGGGGGAGCAGTTGGGGGTGAGCACACTGGCATAGGGGGCAGTTGGAGATGATCAGTCTGAGAGGAGGCATTTGGGGGTGAGCAGGCTGCTGACTGGAGGCAGTTGGGGGAGAGCAGGCCAGCAGGCAGAGTGGTTAGGGGCAATCAGGCAGGCAGGCAGGCAGGTGAGAGGTTAGGAGCCAGCATCTCAGATTGCAAGAAGGATGTCTGACTGCCGGTTTAGGCCCAATCCCAGTAAACCAGCAGTAGGACATCCTTTGAGAGGTCCCAGATTGGAGAGGGTGCAGGCCGGGCTGAGGAACACCTCTCCCCATGCATGATATCATGCACCAGACCACTAGTGTGTGTGTGTGTGTGTGTGTGTGTGTGTGTGTGTGTGTGAAAAGACACACATACAGACTGAGCAGCCAGATTATTATGATCTCTGAACACATAATAATCTGGCCACTCAGTGTATATATTTTTTTCTTTTCTTTTTTTTTCTAGAGGCCCAGTGCACAAAATTTGTGCACGGGTAGGGTCCCTAGGCCTGGCTGGTGATCAGGGCCAATCAGGTCCTCCCTTCATCCTGTGCCACCTCCTGGTGGTCAGTGCACATCATGGTGAGGGATCAGTCTCCTGGTCAGACTCCCTCAGGGATAATTTGTGTATTAGCCTTTTCTATATATAGATTGATTTCAGAGAGGAAGGGAGCAAGAGATGAAAACATCCATGATAAGAGAGAATCACGATCAGCTGCCTCCTTCATGCCTCACACTGGGGATCGAGTCCATCACCTTAGCATGTGCCCTTACCAGGAATTGAACCATGACCTCCTCGCTCCTAGGTCTCTGCTCAACCTCTAAGCCATACTGGCCAGGTCAAGTATACATTTTAAAATTGATTTGAACTCCTGAAAACATCTGTCCAAAGGTCGGAGTGGTGCAGAGCATGGAATCTGCTCTGGGAACCACATACATCAATGGGGAATGCAACATTCTGTAGGGCTTTGCATCTAGATGTGTTTCCAACCATTAACAAGTCATTCAAGGTCCGTTTCCCTAAAAGCTTTCCTTATCACCATCATCTCCCTTCTCATCAAAGCCTTGTTGTGTTTTCATCTCCTCCTTGGCCTCCTGGAGTTTCCTAAACTCACATCCTAAAAATGTCATGCTCTTTCTGATCATAAATTTTTCCCCAAAGGAACACTTCCCCTCAGCCTCCAGCCTGCCCTGCCCTCTATTCCATGCTCAACCTTTGATCCAGGAAAGATCTCGGCTTTGATATTTGCTCACAAAAGGTGTGTGGCTCTACTTTAGTTCCCACCCCTCTACCCCCCCAACCCTTCCAACCGCCCCCCACATTGCCTTCTGGTGAGGTCCCGTCTCTGCCCCATCCCAGACCCTGGGCCTGTAATGCACTGTTGACTTACTGGAGAAGGGCCGGCCTGGTCAGCTTCTAGTCTGAAGTGATATATATTTATTTCCTCATCAACAACATTGAGTGATCCCTGCTCAGTGGATAGTGTCGGCCTGAGGACTGAGGGGTTCCAGGTTCGATTCCAGTCAAGGGCATGTACCTTGGTTGCAGGCACATCCCCAGTAGAGGGTGTGCAGGAGGCAGCTGATTGATGTTTCTCTCTCATTGATGTTTCTAACTCTCTATCCCTCTCCCTTTCTCTCTGTAAAAATCAATAAAATATTATTTAAAAATAAAATAAAAATAAAAGTATATTGGATAGTCCTGGCTGGTGTGGTTCAGTGATAGAGCATCGACCTACAGACTGAAGAGTCCTGGGTTTGATTCCGGTCAAGGGCACATGCCCAGGTTGCAGGCTTAATCCCCAATAAGGGGCATGCAGGAGGCAGCCAATCAGTGATTCTCTCTCATCATTGATGTTTCTCTCCTTCTCTCCCTCTCCCTTCCTCTCTGAAACCAATAAAAATATTTTTTTTTAAAAAAGAAAAGAAGGCAAAACCAGTTTGGCTCAGTGGATAGAGCATCAGCCCGCAGACTGAGGGGTCCCAGGTTCAATTCCGGTTGGGGGCATGTATCTTGGTTGCAGGCACATCCCAGTGGGGGTCGTGCAGGAGGCAGCTGATCAATGTCTCTCTCATCGATGTTTCTGACTCTCTATCCCTCTCTCTTCCTCTTTGTAAAAAAAAAATCAATAAAATATATTTTAAAAATTAAAAATAAAGAAAATTTATTTTAAAACTATACTGTATTAAATAAATCTCTCTATATAAAAGCCTAAGTGACCATTCTACTGGTAGCTATGATATGCACTGACCACTAGGAGGCAGACGTTCAAAGAAGGAGCTGCTGAGCTACACTGACTTGGCAGCTGTGGTTGTTGGGGGACACATCCTAAAACCAGAGAGGAGGGAGCCCGATTCTGGGGTGCAACACCTAAGATCTGTCCTCTCGCAATCTGGGACCCCTCGGGGGATGTCGCAGAGCCAGTTTCACCCCAATCCCCTAAGGCAGGGCCTAAGGACCTACCTGTGCATAAATCTGTGCACTGAGTCTCTAGTAGTAATATAGAGTTGAAGGAATATTGTCCTTCTGTGAAAAATACACACATAGCAAGATGGATGCATCTCTAAAGCGAAAGACACAAAGATGAATACAGACTGTAGGATTCCATTTATAATGAGTTTAAAAATATGCAAACGTTGCTCTAGCCAGGTTGGCTCAGTGGATAGAGCGTCCGCCTGCAGACTGAAGGGTCCCAGGTTTGATTCCGGCCAGGGGCACGTGCCTGGGGTTGCAGCTGGATCCCCAGTAGGGGCCGTGCAGGAGTCAGCTGATCCATGATTCTCTCTCATCGTTGATGTTTCTATCTCTCTCTTTCCCTTCCTCTCTGAAATCAATAAAAATATATTAAAAATATGCAAAAGCTGCCAGGAGAGAGCAAGCAGAGTCGTGTTTAACCCAAGGGGCAGAACATGTTGGTGAAGGCGCCAGAAGGATGCTGGTGATCTGCAGGAAATGGTCTGGGTGGCTGCTACCCAAAGGCTTGCCCAAGTCAATCTAGAAAGCCAGAGGATTCCAACTCATATTGTTTGACTTCAAAGACCTGTCACTTTCACTGTCTTATGGTGTGTGAGTGTGTGTGTGTGGTGGTGGTGGTGGTGGTGGTGGTGGTGGTGGTGGTGGTGGTGGTGGTGAGGAAGATACTCTCACATGCATAAGAACAGAAAAATCCTCCAATGACCCCTCTTGGAACTCAACCTTTAGGTGACTGAAATCCCATAACCGTGACTGGGACACCACTGCCATCCAGTGGCCACCCGCCCTAATTGCAGGGGCAGATGGTTCATACATGACGCAACTTCCCTCATTCAACACTGGAGGGTGAGTCCACTTTTGAGGGAAAACCTGTGAACCAGAAGATCCCAGTTTGATTCCCGGTCAGGGCACATGCCTGGTGCACTAAATCCATGCACGGGAGGGGGGTGTAGCCTCAGCCCAGCCTGCACCCTTTCTAATATGGGACCCCTCGGGGGATGTCCGACTGCCAGTTTAGACCTGATCCCGCAGGAACATCGGCAGTCAGACATCCCTCTGGCAATCCGGGACCACTGGTTCCTAACTGCTCACCTCTGTGGGCCTGATCCCCCTAATTGCTCTCTCCCACCAGCCTGATTGCCCTAACTGCTCTCCCCTGCTGGCCTGGTCACCCCTAACTGCCTCTGCCTTGACCCCACTACCATGGCTTTGTCTGGAAGGATATCCAGAATAATTAACATATTACCCTTTTATTAGTATAGATAGAGGCCTGGTGCATGGTGGGGGCCTGCTGGTCTTCCCTGAAGGGGGTCCCGGATCAGGGTGAGCGTCCCCTTGGACGGAGAGGCCAGCCTGGGGAGGTTTGCAGGTCAGCCATGCCCCCATGGGGGTGAGGGCCCCCTCTGGGGGGTGTGGCGACTCTGGGCAAGGGGCTGAGGGCCCTTTGGGGGTGGTTTGCAAGGTCGGCCAAGCCCCCAGAAGTTCTCCTGGCCTAATTAAGATATCACTCTTTTATTAGTATTGGTTAGAGGCCTGGTGCACAAAATTCAGGCATTGGGGGACTCCCTCAGCCCAGCCTGTACTCTTTCACAATCCAGGACTGCTGGCTCCTAACCGCTCACCTGCCTGCCTGCCTGGTTGCCCTTAACTGCCTCTGCTTGCCAGCCTGATTGCCCCCTAACTGGTTCCCTGCCAGCCCAGACACCCCATAACTGCCCCCCTGCTGGCCTGATTGTACCCTAACTATTCCCCTGCTGGCTTGATCTCCCCCTAACTTCTCCCTTGCCAGCCTGATTGCCCCTAAACACCTCTGCCTTGGCCCCCACCACTGTGGCTTTGTCTGGAAGGACATCTGAAGATGTCTGGTCTAATTAGCATATTACTTTTATATTAGTATCGATAGGATAGCTGACCTTAGATGAATTGGATAGCAGAGGTGAGTCATTGCATAATGAGAAACGAGTCCCAGAGAGATGCTCTTTTGTCGGTCCCACCTGTCCTGTCCCCACAAAGGCACTCCTGCTACGTTTCGGCCATTAAACAAGAACATATCAGTGTGGGAGCAAAGACTAAATTCCAAAAGGAAGCATCTCAGGGCACACCACTAGCTGATGCTTTCAAAACCAACGATGCATCGCAAGGGATCAAGGGGCCACCACCTTCATGGGACCAACTCTACTGACACACCCCAACCCGGTTCCCCACTCTCACAGGGCCACGTGGAGGCATTCACAGGTGAGCCAGCACCCCACAGAGCTGGGGTCAGGACCCCCAAGAGTGGGTTCCTCTGTAGAATGCTCTCCAAGACCTTTTGGTCTTGCTGCTGCTGTTCACACCCACCCCAGCAGCCACACCCCCTTTCACATACCACCTGCCCCCCCACCCCCATGCTAAGCCTCCTTCATGCTTGCTCTAACCCTAGAAGGCCTCTCTCTCCTTTGCCCGGCAGCGAGTCATAAACCCATGGAGGCGCCAGGAAAGATTTCACATTTATGAGCCCTGGCCCGCTCACTTCACATCTGTTCAACCCAACAAAAAAACACGTGCTCCTGGCAGCTGGCACCGGGCCTCACACATCAGAGAGGCTCAAGGCTTCTCTGTTGGATGTAGGCATTTGTACACCGTCCACATTGACAAGATGGGGAATCCAGATGAGGAGCTACAACGTGATCAAACGTCACTCCCATTACAGAGTGACAGCCCTGGCCAGCGTGACTCAATGGATAGAGCCTCGGCCTGCAGACTGAAGAGTCTGAGGTTTGATTCCTGGTGGAGAGCACATGCCTGGGTTTCAGGATCCATCCCAGGAAGGGGCGTGCAGGAGGCAGCCGATCCATGATTCTCTCTCATCATCAATGTTTCTCTCTCTCTCTCCTTCTCCCTTCCTTTCTGAAATCAATCTATAATAATAATCCATAATAATAAAAGGGTAATATGCTCATTAGACCAGACATCCTTCCGGACGTCCTTCCAGACAAAGCCCGTTGCCAGAGTGGGGGAGGGGGGAAGGGGAAGATCTACTCTTGCACTATTTTTCATGCATTGGGCTTCTAGTAAAAATGTATCAGAAAATAAAAACAAAACATATTTTTACATTCTCACACTGGCGCCTCCAGACAGACACCATACCATGCCCGTTCCTCCTTCGTATTTTACAATCGCTTGCGCACGCACCTCTTGCAAGCCCTGAATCCAACCTGGGACCCTTCCTGCAAGCCCAGAAGCAGTTGTATCCACTTATTCCAGGGTCTCCAAGAAGATGCGCCTTTTGGAGGGCCCTCGGCCCCCAGGCTGCGCCCCCGCCTCCCCGCAGCCGCCCTGACTGTAGCAAATTCAACAGGACTGGTCGCACCACGAAATCCAGATTACTTTGTTGCAAGGCGAGAGCTCCGCTCCCCCCTCCTCCCGCCCCCGTGCAGGCGCCCTCACCCCGTCTGGAACAAAAATAAGCGAAGATGGTTTTGGAAGCTCTGTGCACGGCCCCGCCCCCGCTCCCCGCCCCCAGCGCCGTGACAGCCATCAAGCGGCAACGTGTGGTTTGGTCCCCAGACATGCAAAATGCTTAATGAAAGGTTGTCGGAAACCACGAACGCATCTGACATCCCCGCGTGAAGGCCCAGAAAATTCTCTCCATACAAGGGGGCCACCGCGTGTGCCCTCGCGTGGCTGGCCACCTGCGCCCTGCAAACCACACAGCATGTTTCCAGTAAGTGACCCCAGTCGTCACAGGCGCTGGGGGCGGGGGGGCGCTGCATGTGTCTTTAAAATGGGAGGGACACCCCTAAGAGGTTTGGCAACGTTTGGCGAAATTTTTTATTTAATGTATTTTATTGATTTTTTACAGAGAGGAAGGGAGAGGGATAGAGAGTTAGAAACATCCATGAGAGAGAGAGACATCGATCAGCCGCCTCCCGCACGCCCCCTACTGGGGATGTGCCCGCAACCAAAGCACATGCCCTTGACCGGAATCGAACCTGGGACCTTTCGGTAAGCAAGCCGATGCTCTATTCACTGAGCCAAACCGGTTTTGGCATACTTATTTTTTTAAATATATATTTTATGGCCCTGACCGGTGTGGTTTAGTGGATAGAGCATCGGCCTGTGGAATGTAGGGTCCCAGGTTCGGTTCCGGTCAAGGGCATGTACCTTGGTTTCCAGCACATCCCCAGTAGGGGGCGTGCAGGAGGCAGCTGATTGATGTTTCTAACTCTTTCTCCCTTCCTCTCTGTAAACAATCAATAAAATATATTAAAAATATAAACACGGAGTGGCCAGATGATGATGATCTCTGAATACATAATAATCTGGCCACTCAGTGCATCTCCTATATAATAAAAGGCTAGTAAGCAAATGGTCCCCTCAACCAGGAATGTCACCAGCAGGCAGGCCAGCCAACCATCCATGTCCCCTCTCCTTGGCCAGGCTGGCCGGACCCTACACATGCAGGAATTCATGCACTGCATTGGGCCTCTAAAATACACACACACACACACACACACACACACACACACACACACACATACACACACATACACACATGCACACACACACAATGAGAGGCCAGGTTATTATTTATTATGCATTCAGAGATCATAATAATCTGGTCACTCTGTATATATTTTTTATTGATCTCAGAGAGGAAGGGAGAGAGAGAGAGAGAGAGAAACATCAATGATGAGAGAGCATCATGGACCGGCTGCTTCCTGCACACCCCACACTGGCGATGGAGCCCTGGCATGTGTCCTTGACTGGGAATAGAACCGTGACCTCCTGGCTCCCAGATTCATGCTCAGCCACGGAGCCACGCAGGCCTAGTGAGCCTCCTTTTTATTTTTAAATCTATAACAACAGCAGCTACTGAGTGATGGGCTGAGGAGGGCACGGTGCTCCCTATCGCTGAAGGCACCCCATCTGGATCCCCACTTCCTCCCAAGGAGATGGGTCCTCTTATGATGCCCAATTGATGAGCCCCCTTCCCTTCTCCCGTTTATTTATTTATTTTCATTGATTTTTTACAGAGAGGAAGGGAGAAGGATAGAGGGTTAGAAACACCAATGAGCAAGAAACATCGATCATCTGCCTCCTGCATGCCCCCAACTAGGATGTGCCCACAACCAAGGTACGTGCCCTTGAGCGGAATCAGACCCAGGACCCTTCAGTCCTCAGGCCGACGCTCTAGCCACTGAGCCACTCTGGCCAGGACCTGTGTCTTATTTTCTTTCTCATTAGCGCCTCCCTTATAATCTTGTTTACAGAAATGAAACAGGTTAACATCTGGAAAGAACCAAGAGGATAGTGCTTGGTATACAAGTTTGGTGAAATCATAATTAACCTGATCCTGGCCAGTGTTGCTCAGTGGATAGAGCGTCAGCCTGTGTGCAGACTGAGGGGTCTCAGGTTCAAGTCCGGTCAAGGGCACATGCCCGGATTGTGGTCTCAGTTCCCAGTAGGAAACGTACAGGAAGCAGCCGATCCATGATTCTCTCTCATCCCTGATGTCTCTCTCTTTGTCCCTCTCCCTTCCTCTCTGACATCAATAAAATACTTTAAAAAAAAAAAAGAAAAAAGAAAGAAAGAAATGAAAGGGAGGAGCGTGAGAGGAGAGACAGGATATCCAGGGGATCCAGGCTGAGCAGGGTTTTGTGGGAACAGCTGCTGTCCATGTGGGGTACTCCGGGAGGGAACATAGAGGATTTTCTGAAGTGTTGCTATGCATTAAGAATGTTCCCCCCAACACACACACCCTCACCCGCCTCCCTCTTCCCCCTGGAGACTTCAACAAACTGGCCCTGGCTATTGTTGCTCAGTGGATAGAGTGTCAGCTGCAGAGTGAAGGGTCCCAGGTTCGATTCTGGTCAAGGGCACGCACCTCAGTGGCAGGCTCCTCTCCAGCCTGGGACCTGGTTGGGGTGTATGTAGGAGGCAACCCATCATCAGTCTCTCTCTCTCTCTCTCTTTCTCTCTCTCTCTCTCTCTCTCTCCCCTCCCCTTCCCTGTCTCACTTCTGTTCTCTCAAAAAATCATTGGAAAAAATATCATCCGATGAGGATTAACAAAACACACACATGCACACATGCACACATTCATGCACGCACGCACATGACAACAATCAGAATGAGAGCAAATATACTCTCTGTTGACTGCATGAGCTGCACATATTACAAGAGACTCCTCTCAGTCTTTGATGTTGCCCAGAAATTCTCCTGTTGGTTCTTCCTCAGCACTGTTTTCCAGGTAAAGCAGCTGAGGAAAGGGGAGGTTAGCTGGCTCCCCGCTGTGCGTGAGGGCTGGGTCCACCATCTGTGCAGGTCTCACACCAGAAATGAAGGACCATCCCCAACATCCCCACCAATATGACCCAACCACCCCCTCACGTCTCAGCCATTTTCCTCCTAAACAGATGTGTGTTCTAACACCACCTCCCCTTCTACCTGCCGTCATGTCTTTTTTGTCTGCCTGCAGCATGCTATCATTTTCCTACATCCCTCTTGCTCATGTCTAACGTTCCCCACAGGCAGCCAAAACCATGCTTTCAAAATGCACATTTGGACACTTAATCCTTTTATCTTCCCGTGGCATTTAGAATAAAAACCAAACTCCTCGTGGCAGCCTCCAGCTTCTCAGTGTGGCTTCCCAACCTCTCGGGGGACTGTGTACTTTTCTCTGTGGCCCTGACATCACCCCGAAGGCACATTTGCTTCATTGTAGGGGCCTATAGCCCTCCTGTTTGGTAAGGTGTTTGAAAGGACCATGTCTATTGCTCCCACTACGACATCCTCCTTGAACCAGAACAAAGCCTGGCAAGTAATTGGCATTCATTGATGTTGGTTGGATGGATGGATGATGGATGAATGGATGATGATGGATGGATAATGGATGGATGGTAGATGGAATGTGGATGGTAGAAGGATGGTAGATGATGGATGATGGATGATAGATGGGTGGATGGGTGGATGGATGGATGGATGAGTGGATGGATAGATGGGTGGGTGGATGGATGGGTGGGTGGATGGATGGGTGTATGGATAAATGGGTGGATGGATGGGTGGGTGGGTGGATGGATGCTTGGTATGTGGATGAATGGATAATGATGGATGGATGGATGGGTGTGGGTGGATGAATGGATGGGTGGATGGATGGGTAGATGGGTGGATGGATGGATGGATGATGAGTGGATGGATAGATGGGTGGGTGGATGGATGGGTGTATGGATAAATGGGTGGATGGATGGATGGGTGGATGGATGGATGGATGGATGGATGGATGGATGGATGGTATGTGGATGAATGGATAATGATGGATGGATGGGTGGGTGTGGGTGGATGAATGGATGGGTGGATGAATGGATGGTATGTGGATGAGTGGATAATGATGGATGGAGGATATATGGATGAATGGATGATGATGGATGGATGGATGGATGGTATATGGATGAATGGATGATGGATGGGTGGGTGGTATATGGATAAATAGATGATGATGGATGGATGATGGCTCAACAGATCAATGACTGTATGAAGAGAGACCCTCAGAAGCCCAGCCCCCGGCCTTGCTTCTGTTGTGCACCTTTCTCTAAAAGATGTATTTTCCTTTGCCACTTCAGCCTCGCCTTCCGAGTGCTGTGCAGGTGTGAGCCCCAGAAGTCAGGTGATTCCCATGAACCTGCCAGGAGCCAGCAGTTCAGGGGACGGAGCCGAGAAGAGAGGAAAGCGGTGCTCAGCTAGCAGGACCCACTCCAGGGCCACCCCCTGATGTCTGAGCGCATGCCTCAGGCCATGGGACCCGGGCAGTCTCTCTGCTTCCTCACTCTTTCCAGATGCTGTTAAAGAAAAACACAAAAAAATGTGACGAGACAGTGTTGTGTCCCCCTCGAAGGATTCCTACTTGCTTAGTCATATGTTTCTGGTTTGGGTTGTGTGTGTGTATATGTAATATATTTGTATTGATTTCAGAGAGAGAGGGAGAGAGAGAGAGAAACATCCATGAGAAGAGGGAATCATGGATCAGCTGCCTCCTGCACACCCCCCGCTGAAGATCGAGCCCACAACCCGGGCATGTGCCCTTGACTACTGGGGGAGGCAAAGAAAGAGAGAGGGAGAGAGAGGGAGAGAGAGA
>JAAGEH010001383.1:0-27694 GCA_011751065.1 Lasiurus cinereus
TGTCTAATTGCAATGGTTATTACTTCCCTACTAAATCAAACAGGTGTAGGGAGAATAGGCATCCCTGTCTTGTTCTTGTTCTTCTTACAGGAAACGGTTATATTTTTTTATTAATTTTTATACATATTGCCCCATTGCCTCCCCTTCCTCCCAGGGATACCCCAATCCCCCAGTGTCTATGTTCATTGGTTATGCATATATGCATGCATACAAGTCCTTTGATAGATCTCTTATCTACCTCACCTAACTTTAATCTTCCTGCTGTAATTTCAGTCTGTTTGAAGCTTTACTGTCTCTGTATCTATCCTTTTGTTCATCAGTTTATAATGTTCTTTATTATCCACAAATGAGTGAGATCATGTATGCTTCTCCTTCATTGACTGGTTTATTTCACTAAGCATAAGGCTCTCCAATTCCAATCAGGTTGTGGCAAATGGTAAGAATTCCTTCTTTTTAATGGCAGCATAGAATTCCATTGTGTAAATGTACCACAATTTTCTGATCAACTCAACGGGCACCTAGGCTGTTTCCAAATTGTAGCTATTGTAAATTGTGCTGCTATAAACATACGAGTGCATAAATCCTTTCTGATTGGTGTTTGTAAATTCTTAGGATAAATTCCTAAGAGTGGGATTACAGAGTCAAATGGGAGATCCATATTTAGTTTTTTGAGGAAACTCCATACAGTTCTCCACAGTGCCTGCACCAATCTGCATTCCCACCAACAGTGCACAGGGTTCCTTTTTCTCCACATCCTCGTCAACACTTGTTTGTTGATTTGTTGATGATTGCCATAATGACAGGTGTAAGATGGTATCACATTGATTTGATTTGTATCTCTCAGATGATTAATGACTTTGAAAATAGTTTCATGTGTCTCTTGGCCTTCCTTCTGTCATCTTTTGAAAGGTTCTATTTAGGTTTATTGCCCATTTTTTTATTGGATTGTTCATCTTCCTTTTATTAAGTTGTATAAATCGGCTGTAGATTTTGGAGATTAAACCTTTATCAGTGATAACATTTACAAATATGTTCTCCCATACAGTGATCTTTCTTGTTGTTTTGTTCATGGTTTCTTTTGCTGTGCAAAACCTTTTTATTTTGATGTAGTCCCATTTGTTTATTTTTTCTTTAGCTTCCATTGCCTTTGGAGCAGTATGAGTGAAGAAGTTCTTTCGGCATATGTCAGATTGTGCTGCCTGTGGATTCCTCTAGTATTTTTATAGTTTTCCTTCTAATGTTTATGTCCTGTATCCATTTTGAGTTTATTTTTGTATTTGGTGTAAGTTGGTGGTCCAGTTTCGCCCTTTTTGCATGTATCTGTCCAATTTTTCCAACACCATTTATTGAAGGGGCTATCTTGGCTCCATTGAATGTTCATGCCTCCTTTGTCAAATATTAGTTGAGCATAGTGGTTTGGGTGGATATCTGGGATCTCTATTCTATTCCATTGGTCTATATGTCTGTTCTTATGCCAGTAACAGGCTGTTTTGAGAAGAGTTGCTTTGTAGTATAGCTTGAAATCTGGTATTGAGATCTCACCAACCTTATTCTTCTTTCTCAGAATTTCTGAAGCTATTCGTGGTCTTTTTTAGTTCCAGATGAATCTATGAAGAATTATTTCTAAGTCTGTGAAATATGTCGTTGATATTTTAATGGGTAGTGCGTTGAATCTGTAGTTTGCTTTGGGTTGTATGAACATTTTAATGATGTTGATTCTCCCAATCCATGAGCATGGTATGCTCTTCCATCTGTTAACATCTTCCTCTATCCCTTTTTTCACTGTCCTGTAGTTTTCTGCATATAGGCCTTTTACCTCTTTAGTTAGGTTTATTCCTAGGTATCTTAATTTTTTTGGTGCGATGGCAAATGGGATTGGTTTTTAGTTTCTCTTTCTGTAATTTCACTATTAGTGTATAGAAATGCCACAGACCACTTAGCATTAATTTTGTATACTGCTACATTGCCAAATTCATTAATTAAGTCAATTAGTTTTGGAATGGAGTCCTTTCGGTTTTTTATGTACAATATCATGTTATCTGAAAATAAGGACAGCTTCACTTCTTATTTTCCAATTTGGATGCCTTTTATTTCTTCTTCTTGTCTATATGCAATGACTAATACTTACAGTACTATGACGAACAGGAGAGGTGAGAGTGGGCATCACTATCTTGTTCCTGTTCTTAGGGTAAATGGTTTTTGTTTTTGCCCTTTGAGTATGATGTTAGCTGTCGGTTTAACATATATAGCTTTTATGATGTTGAGATATGATCCTTCTATTCCACTTTGCTGAGAGTTTTTATCAAAAAAGGGTGTTGGATTTTGTCAAATGTTTTTTCTGCATCAATTGATATGCTTATGTGATTTTTATCTCTCTATTTGTTTATGTGATGTATCACATTTATTGATTTGCGGATATTATACCATCCCTGCATTCCTGGGATGACTCCTGCTTGGTCATGGTGTATGATCTTTCTATTATACTGCTGGATCTGATTTGCTAGAATTTTGTTGAGGATTTTGGCATCTATGTTCATGAGAGACATTGGCCTATAATTCTCTTTCCTTGTGTTGTCTTTATCTGGTTTTGGTATTAGGGTGATGCTGGATTCATAGAAGGTGTTTGGAAGTTTTCCTTCTTCTTGAATGTTTTTGAATAGTCTGAGGAGGTTAGGTTTTAATTCTTCCCTGAATGTTTGATAAAACTCTCCTGTGTAGCCATCTGGTCCCAGGCTTTTATTTGCTGGAAGTTTTTTGATGACTGCTTCAATTTCATCCATAGTTATTGGACTATTGAGATGTTGAGATTCCTCCTCGTTGAGGTTTGGAAGGTCATATTTTTCTAGGAAAATATCCATTTCTTGCAAGTTGTCCCATTTGTTGGAATAGAGTTGTTCATAGTGTTTTTTAACAATCCTTTGTATTTCCGCAGGGTCTGTTGTTATTTCTCCTATTTCTTTCTGATTTTGTTTATTTGGGTCTTCTCTCTTTGCTTCTTGGTGAGCCTGGATTGAGGTCCATCAATCTTGTTTATCCTTTCAAAGAACAAGCTCTTTGTTTTGTTGATCTTTTGAATTTTTTCTTTGGTCTCCAAGTTGTTTATCTCCGCTCTGATCTTCACTATTTCCTTCCTTCTGAGTACACTAGGCTTTTCTTGTTGCTCTCCTTTTAGCTCTTTGAGTTGTCAGGTTAGGTAATTTATTACCATTGTTTCCTGTTTTTTGCAGTAGGCTTGTAGGGCTATGAACTTCCCTCTGAAGACTGCTATCACTGTGTCCCATAAATTTTGGATTGTTGTGTTGTCATTGTCATTTTTTACCATGATTTTTATTTCTTCCTTGATCTCTGTGGTTACCCAGTCTTTATTTAATAGCATGCTGTTTAGTCTCCATGTGTTTGATTTCTTTCTATTGTATTTTTTATAATTCATTTCAAGTTTTATGCCACTGAGGTCTGAGAAAATGCTTGATATGATTTCTATCTTCTTGAATTTGAAGAGACTTTTCTTATGACCCAACATATGATCCATCTTTGAAAATGACCCATGTGCACTGGAGAAGAATGTATATTCTGTGGCTTTGGGGTGAAATGTTCTGAAGATGTCAATTAATTCCATCTGGTCAGTGAGTCATTTAGGATTGATGTTTCTTTGCTGATATTTTGTGTAGAGGATTTGTCCAATG
Source organism: Lasiurus cinereus (assembly GCA_011751065.1). Classification (NCBI taxonomy): domain Eukaryota; kingdom Metazoa; phylum Chordata; class Mammalia; order Chiroptera; family Vespertilionidae; genus Lasiurus; species Lasiurus cinereus. Next base: position 3,684 of record JAAGEH010001383.1, read on the forward strand.
GTGACAGTGGGGTAATAAAGTCTCCTATTATGATTCTTTTGCTGCAAATCTCCCTTAATATGACCCAAGAGTTTTTTTTTATGTATTTAGGTGCTCCTATATTGGGTACATATATGCTTCCCAGAGTTATTTCTTGTTGTTGGATTGTTCCCTTTAGTAGTATGAATTGGCCTTCTTTATCTCTTGTTATGTCCTTCACTTTGACATCTGATTTGTCAGATATAAGTATTGCAGCCACAGCTTTTTTTTTTCATTTCCATTTGCCTGAAATACTATGTTCCATCCCTTCCTACTCAATCTGTGTGCATCTCTTTTCCTGAGGTGGGTTTCTTGCAGAGAGCAGATATATGGATCATGTTTTCTTATCCAATCGGTTATCCTATGTCTTTTGATTGGAGCATTTCATCCATTTACATTTAAAGTTATTATTGATAGGTATTTATCTGTTGCCTTTTTTAGTCCTTACCCCCAAGTTCCTTCTTTGCTTCCTCTTTCTTTTTATTACAGCAGACCCTTTAACATTTTTTGCATTGCTGATTTGGTGGTAATATATTCCCTTAGTCCTTTTTTGTCTGTGAAGCTTTGATTTCACCTTCAATTTTGATTGAGTCTTGCAGGGTACAGTATTCTTGGATTCAGACCCTTCCTTTGCATGACTTTGTATATTTCATTCCATTCCCTTCTGGCCTGATGAGTTTCTGTTGAGAAGTCAGTAGCTAGTCTTATGGGGGTTCCTTTATAGGTAACTTTCTGTTTCTCTCTGGCTGCTTTTAAGATTCTTACCTTGTCGTCGGTGTTTGCTAATTTAATTATAATGCGCCTTGGTGTCGGTTTGTTGGGGTTCATTTTGCTTGGGACTCTGTGAGCTTCCTGGATTTTTTTGAGTTTTTTCTTTCCTATATTGGGGAAATTTTCTGACATTATTTCTTCAAACAGGTTCTGTAATCCTTATTCAAATTCCACTCTTTCTGGAACCCCAATTACACGGATGTTATTTTGTTTCATATTATCCCAAAATTCCCTTAGGCTCTCCTCTTCTTTTTAACTTTTTTTTTCTAGAAGCTACTGTACTTGGGTATTTTTTCCTACCGTGTCTTCTAGCTCACTGATGCGGTCCTCTGCTTCTTCTAGTCTACTTTTGATTCTTTCTATTGAGTTATTTATAGCAGTGATGTCATTTTTCATTTCTTCTTGTTTATTTTGCACCTCCTCTAGGTTATAATTCGTTTCTTCTTGATACTTCTTCATCTCCTCTTGGGTCTTCTTCATTTCCTCTTGGCTCTTACTCAGATTGTTGATTTTGTCTTCCATTCTTTTCATCCACCTTATGATCATTTCTCTGAACTCTTTCTCTGGCAGGCTTATTTCTGCTTCTATTTCATTTACTTCCTTTTCTGGTAAAAACTGCCTTTCTGTCTTATGTGGGCTATTGCTTTTTCTGCCCGTGGTCTTTCTTCTCCGGGTGTCTGGTTATGTAATTCTCTCCCCTACGTTGATTGAAAGGCACAAAGTACAACACACAAGGTACAGCACACAAGGCACTGAGTATAAATGTATTTAAGATGTTAATAATCACAAATAAGGTGACCAACAATTAAAGACAAATTAGGGTTAAATAGACAAAGAAGAGGAAAATGAGGAAAAAAGAAAAGAAAGAAATGCCAAAATCAAATTGGGAGAGTGAGAGAAAAAAAAATAAATGAACAAAAAAATAAAATAAGAAAATAAAAAGAAGAAGGAGAAGAAAAGAGGAGAAAAAAGTCAGAGAGAAAAGAAAGCATACGAGAGAGAAAAGGGGAACAAAATATAGATGTCAGGAGACAACTCCAATAGAACAGTCACTAATCCCAATAAAGGCCAGTAACCAGTACCTAGAGATTAATGCAAACTGCAAATAGCAACTGATATGGAAGGAGGTGAGGCAAAAGAGAGGTAAAAAACAGCAAGCAAAAAGCAAAATAAAACAAGTAGAATAAACTAAAACAATCTCACAAAAAAATTCAAAAAATCAATATAATCACTTTTCAGGCAAATAGCAACAAAAGAACATAGAGAAAAACATCTTTTTGGCTAGTGAAGACAAGAAGAGAGAGGTTTGTGTGGACTTGTAGTAGGGGTTTTGAAATCAGATATATAAATGGGTTGAAATTTTAACCAGGTAAAAAGAAAGAATAGGGAGAATCTAAAGTTGGAAAAGGGAAAGAGAAACAAGATAAGAAAATGGGAAAGTTAGGAGAAAAGTGTTGGCATAAAGGTAGAGTTGAGTTGGAGTAAAATTATGCTAAAGGAAAGATGAAAATAGAATGTAGAACTCTAATGCTGAAATAAAACAAAGGGAAAACAAAATGACACTTTTTTTCCCCAAAAGGTAAAGTACTAGTAGTAATTAATAATACTAGTTTACAACAAAAATGCAATAATTAAAAAGGTAAAATCAATTGAGGTGGAAAGAAAAAAAATAGTCTTAATTAAAATATGTAAAAATGAAAAATAATTTAAAAAAAAGAATAAAGGAAAAAGAAGAAAAAGAAAAAAAATAGAATGGTCTTTCAGTTCCACTATTATTCTGCTTGGCACTCCTGTTTCCCAGTAGGGAAGGTATTGCAGTTCCCTGTGTTCCCTTCTTGGTGTTTTAATCTCTTTTTGTGTGTCATCCACTGGGTGGCAGTGTTTCGGAATTGATCTCTGAGACAAAGCACAGGCCCTCTTTAGGCTGTGCTCAGATCCTGCTACTCTGTGGTTCTCAAAGCCAGTTTGTGGGGATTTTGCAGCCAGGCTGTCCCTCTCTCCCAGAGAAAAACGAGTCATTTTCCAGAGCTCCCCTCTGTCAACATCTCAGAGTTTGCCTCCATACTTAGGGATCACGCCCTGACCACCTCTGCGGACCTCTGCAGAGGCAGCTTTCCAGCAGCCCAGTTTCCCCAGTGTGCGCGTCTCTGTTGTCCGGGGGTAGGAGACCTCACCCTGTCCCAGGCAAAATCTGACCCTTCGCCCGCCACGTGTCCACGCCACCTGGAAAGCCATGCTCTGGGTCCCCAGCTGCTCGTTGGGTGCCTGTGTCAGCCGGAGCTTTCAGACCTCCGCAGACATCCACCTCCCTGTTATCTCAGGCGAAATCTGGCCTTTCCTTGTGCTCTGTGGATCTCTGATTCCGCCACGTCTCTGCACTGATTGGAGAGCAGAGTTCTGGGCCCCCGGGTCCCCGGGTGCTCGATGGGTGCCCCAGCCATAGGCTTCAGACCGCCGTAGACACCCACCTCCCTCTGCAAGATGGCGAGGTCTCCGCGTTCACACTGGTGGCTCTGGCGGACAAAACCCTGTGGCAGTGGGGCTGCCTGGTTGGGAGAACCCCGTCCAGCAGTCCCCCACCTTCTCCTGGAGAATAACTGACTCTTAAATTGCCAACAAACACTCCCAGTGCGACTCTCAGCCACGCTCTCTCCCTCTACCCAGCATCTGTCTACTCCGCTGCCATTTTCTCTCCCATAGGAAATGGTTTTAGATTTCACCTATTGAGTATGATGTTAGCTCTGGGTTTATCATTTATAACTTTTATTATATTGAGGTATGATGCTTCTATTACAACATTTCTGAGAGTTTTTAATCAAGAAAGGCTGTTGGATTTTATCAAATACCTCTTCTGCTTGAATTGATAGGTCTATGATTTTTATCTCAATATGATTATGTGATGTATCACATTTATTGATTTGCGGATATCATACCATCTTGCATTCCTGGGATAAATCCTACTTGGTCATGGTGTATGATCTTTCTGATGCATTGCTGGATCCGGTTTGCTATAATTTTGTTGAGGATTTGGCATCTATGTTTATGAGGTATATTCCCTGAAATACTCTTTCATTGTGTTGTATTTATCTGATTTTGGTATTAGGGTGATGCTGGCTTCATAGAAGGTGCTTCAACGTGTTCATTCTTCTTGCATATTTTGTAATAGTCTGAGGAGGATATGTTTTAATTCTTCCTTTGGTAAAAATACCCTGTGTAGCTGATTGGCCTTGGGTTTTTGTTTGCTGGAAGCTTTTTGATGACTGCTTTGATTTTTCCATATTTATTGGCCTACTGAGATGGTCAGATTCTTCCTGACTGAGTATTGTAAGGTTATTTTTTTCTAGGAATATGTCAATTTCCTCCAACTTGTTTAGTTTGTTAGAATAAAGTTGTTCATTATATTTAATAACCCTTTGTAATTCTGATGGTTTTGTTGTTATTTAACCTCTTTCATTTCTGATTTTGTTTATTGGGATCCTCTCTCTGATTCTTTGTGAGCTTAGCTCACAATCTTGTTTATCCTTTTGAAGAACCACCTTTTGGTTTTGTTCATCTTTTGTATTTTTGTATTGTTTTGTTTGGTTTGGTCTCTGTCATTTATCTCTGTTTGGATCTTTATTTCCTTCCTTCTGCTTACAGTGGGCTTTTCTTGTTCCTCTCTTTCTAGCTCTTTGAGTTGTAGCATTAGGTAATAAGTTACCATTGTTTTTAGTTAGTTTTTTTTTGGGAGGGTGGTTTGCAGAAGGTTTGTAGAACTATAAACTTTGCTTTCCAGACTGCTTTCACTGTGTCTCATAAATTTTGGATTGTTGTGTTATCATTGCTTTCGTTGCCATGATGTTGTTGTTTCTCTTCCTTGATCTTTCTGGTTACTCAGTCATTGTTTAGGAGCAGGCTGCTTAGTCTCCATATGTTTGATTTCTTTGGATTGTTTTTAATGTAGTTGATTTACAGTTTTATGGCACTGTGATCATGAAAGATGCTTGATATGATTTCTATCTTCTTGAAATTAGACACTTTGCCTATGTTCCAACATATTGTCTATCTTTGAAAATGACCCATGTGCACTTGAGAAGATTGTATATTCTGTGGCTGTAGGGTAAAATATTCTGAAGTTGTCAATTAATACCATCTGGTCTAGTAAGTCATTTATGATTAATGTTTCTTTGTGGATTTTTGTTTAGAGTATTTGTCCAAAGGTGATAGTGGTGTATTAATGTATCCTACTATTACTATATTGCTGTCAACCTCTACCTTGATATTTTCCAGGAGTTTTTTTTTTTTTGTATTTGTGTACTCCTGCATTGGTTGCGTGTATGAGGGGACAAGAGTGGGAAAGAGGGACTGATTGCATATACCAGAGTTATTTCTTGTTTAATTTCTCCTTTTAGCATTATGAAGTGATCTTCTGTATCTCTTGATATGTCCTTCATTTTGATATCTAATCTATCAGATATAAGTATTGCTACACCCAGCTTTTTCATTTCCATTTGCCCTAAAAACCATTTTCCATCCTTTCACCCTCAATCTGTGTGCATCTTTTTTTCTGAGGTGGGTTTCTTGTAGACAGCAGTATATGGGTCATGTTTTCTTACCCGATCTGTTATTCTCTATCTTTTGATTGGAGCATTTAATCCATTTACATTTAAAGTTATTATTGATAGGTTCTTATTTGTTGCCATTTTTATTCTTTTCACTTCCTATTTTTTTTTTACAGCATACCCTTTAGCATTTCTTGCATAGATGATTTGGTAGTAATAAACTCCCTTAGTCCTTTTTTGTCTGTGAAGCTCCAGATTTCACCTTCAATTTTGATTGATAGCCTTGCTGGTTACAGTATTCTTGGATTCAGACTCTTCCTTTCCATGACTTTGTATATTTCATTCCATTTCCTTCTGGCCTGAGGAATTTCTATTGAGAAATCAGTTGCTAGTCTGAAGGGCGTTCCTTTATCAGAAACTTTCTCTCTTTGGCTGCATTTAAGAGTTTTATTTGTCATTTGCCAATTTAATTATAATGAGCCTTCATATAGGTATTTTGGGGTTCATTATGCTTGGGACTCTGTGAGCTTCTTGGATTTGTGTGGGTTTTTTCTTTCCTATATCAGGGAAGAGTTCTGTCATATCTTCAAACCGGATTTCTATTCCTTGCTCAATTTTCTCTCATTCTGGGACCCTGATTATGCAGATATTGTTTTGTTTTGTGTTGTCCCATAGTTCCCTTAGGATCTCCTCCTGCTTCTTAATTTTTTTTCCTAAAACCTGCTCCACTTGTGTACTTTTTCTACCTTATCTTCTCGCTCACTGATGTAGTCCTCTACTTCTTTTAGTCTGCTTTTGATGCTTTCTATTGTGTTCTTTACAGCAGTGATGTCCTTTTTCATCTCTCCTTCTTTCTTCATTTTCTCTTGGGTCTTACTCCTATTGTTGAATTTTTTTTCTATTCTTTGCAGCCATCTATGGCCATTTTGCTGAATTCTTTCTCTGGCAGGATGCTTGCCTCCATTTCATTTACTTCCTTTTTGGTGATGCCTTCTTTTCTTTTATATGCGGGCTGTTTCTTTGTCTCCCCATGGTCCCTCTTGTCTGGGTGTCTGGTTATGTAGTTCTCTCTCCTGTGTTGATTTAAAGGCACAAAATACAAGACAACCAGAACAATGCAGAAGGCACTCAACAGAAATGCCTTGACAGTATAAATAGTGATAAGGGTGACCAACAGAGGGAGACAAATTAGGGAATAGGAGAAGAAAAAGGGAAAGAAAAGAAAGGAATGCCAAAATGAAATTGGGAGTAGGGGGAGAAGGAAAAAAGATAAGGGAGAAAAGAGAAAAAGAAAGAAATGGGTAACAATTCATATATATGGAGAGAAAACTCCAATAGAACAGCCACTAATCCCAACAAATGCCAACAACAAGTACCTGTAGGTTAATACAAACTACAAATAATAACTAAAATCATGTGAGGTAAGGGAAAACAGAAGTAAAATCAAATACATGTAATATATTAATAAAACATTTAAAATAAAATAAAGAACAATGGATATAGGAAAAACAAAGCAAACAAAAAAACAAAGAATAAGAAAAACAATCTTACAAAAATGTAAAAAAAATCAATATAATCAACATCCAAAAATCTATAAAAATATAATCAACTAAAGGACAGAGAAAAACAAATTTTGGATGGTATGGACAGAGAAAAGAGAGGTGTTTATGGACTTTGGGCAGGGGATTGTAAATTAGATATATAAGTAGGGTGAAATTTCAACAGGGGTAAAAAGAAAATAGGGAAAATTTTAAGTAGGAAAAGGGGAAACGTTAGGAATAGAGTGATGGCAAAAAGGTAGAGTTGAGATAGAGTAAAATGATGCTAAAGGAAATATGTAAAAAGAATATAGAACTCTATTCCCAAAGTAAAACACAGATAATAAAATGACACATTTTTTTCAAGAAGGTAAAATAATAGTAATAATACTGATTGAAAATAAAAATTAATAATTAAAAAGTTAAATTGAGGAAAACAAAATAGTTTCTTAAGTAAAAGATGAAAAAAATTAAAAATTAAAAAAATAGGTGAATCAATTCTCATTTCTCTTCACCACCTATGCATTCCCAGGTCGGCCTTTCTTCTCCAGTCTCAGAGAGGCAGCAGTGCAGGAGACCCGGCGCTGCTCTGCGAGGGCTCACCTTCAGGCCTGGGGCCCTCGGTGGATGATCTTGTAAAGAGATTTTTAAAGGAAATCCAGCAGGTGTGCAAGAAAAGAATCACAGGACAATCCAGTCTTGACAACATATTCACCATGTCCAGTCTACAATCAGAAATTCCTACACTTGCACAGAAACGTGAAAGCAGCTTCCACATGGAAATGCTTCAGTTGATAGAAACTGAGATGGTTCAATTATTGGATTTAAAATACAAAGACATGTCAGCAGTTATTATGAGTGAATTTAAAGTCTTGATGGAAAATATGGACTTAATGCTTGAAGACGTAAGGGAATCTCTTAAAAATGACCTAAAGGACGTTTTAAGAGTAAAAAGTACAATGCTTGAAATGAAAAATGCAAAGAACCCTAATACCAGAAAAGAGTTACAACAAATAAAGGATACCACATCAATGAAAAGAGAATTGGTAGAGAAAATAGGAGAACACGCTATTCAGAATATTGAAAATGTAACTTTTAAAGAACGTCGCTGTACTTACTCAGTTTCAGATTCTAAGAAGAAAAAATTGGTGGAACATAAGCTAACATCTAAGGAAACAGAATTACTACAAGAAACAGAAGAGAACTTTAGGAGAAGTGTAATTAATTCATTCAGAAAGATACAAGAAGAGATTAGAGATATTAAAAATTACCGTCCTGGAAATAAAAAACTATCTGCACTTACTGCTAGAATAGAAATACTTACAGAGAAAGTAAGTAATCTAATGGATCAAATTGAAGAGTTCTCTAAGGAAACAAGGCAAATGACCAAACGGATAAGAGAAGTGGAGGATAGATCCAGAAGCTCAAATATCCGACTTATAGGAGTTCCAGAAAAAGATAATAAAGAGAATGGAGCAGTGGATATAGTCAAGGAAATAATTGAAGAAAACTTTGGGGAGCTAAAGAAAAGATCAGATCTGGACATTGTCACTGCCTTTCGAATACCCAGTAAAATAGATGAAAAGAGACCCACTTCTAGACACATCTTGGTGAAATTTGGCAATTGCAGTGATAGAGAAAAAATCCTAACTGCTTCCAGAGAGAAAAAAGAGGTAACCTACAGAGGAAGAAGCATCAGAATGATACCAGAGTTATCATTGGATACTCTGGATGCTAGAAGTCAATGGGGCAGTATCAGAAGAGACCTGTAACCAAAAGGCTTTATTTTTTATTTGATTTTGAGGGTCAAACAAAAGTATTTTTTTTATTGAATTCAGAAAGTTTATTTCTTGCATACCCTCTTTGAAAGAATCACTGGAGAATACATTATAGCAATCCAGGGTCAGTGTAAACACAATTTTTTTTCCCCACACCCCAAATCAAAGAAAACTAAAATGCCACAGATTTATCCAACAAGATTGACAACTAAACAATATACTTGGGCATGAGGAGAAAGGAAGATTACAAATAGTACCCACATGTTGGTAAACTTAAAGGGTGTATTAAAATGCTCATTTATCATAATGTGAATCTTAAGCTTTAATTAAATGATTTTCCTTTCAAAATAAAAATAAAATGTGCAGTAATGAAGGTCATTCACTTCCTCTATTGTTCTGTTTGGCACACCTGTTTCCCAGTTGGGACAGTATTGAATTTTCCTGCGTTCCATAAATGCTCAATGTTGTAAGCCAGTCCTGGTTTTGAAGCATGCAGTGTGTCTTAATCTCTTTATTCTTTTATTTGTGATTATACAAGAGTAAACTTGTAAGTCAGCCCCTGGGTGGCAGTGTTTCTGGATTGACTCTGAAACAATAGGTCCTCTCTGGCCTGTGCTTATATTCTGCTTTCCCTGTGGCACTCAATACTGGTTTGTGGGAGTGGGCTGGCCCAAATCTGGTTCTCTGAGGATCACTCCCTACTCCAGTCCCTAGGTTCCAGAAAAAAAAATTTCCCCTGCAGTCTCCCAGGGTGCCCCAACTGGGTGATACTATGTATTTGGTTATCAATCAGAAGCAAGAATCTGAAGAGGAAAGATTGCAAGTCTGCTCAGTCCTGTACCCTGCTCTTGTCCAAGCAGTTGGCACACTTTAATACCTCCCAGGTTGTGCTTCTGCATCAGATAAAAATGGGTTGTTTTCTGGAGAACTCTTCTGTTAGCAGCTCTGAGGATCCCCTTCCACATTCATGGATCATGCCAGGCCCAACAGCCATGAATTTCTCTAGGAGCAGACTTCCCCTGGTCCTCCAGCTCCCACAATACATGCGTTTTTTTTTTTGTTGTTGTTGTTGTTGTGGTTGTTATTTTTGTCCTGAGGATCCAGACAACTTATTTTATCCCAGGTGAAATCTGATGTTTCTGTGTTGAGTGTAGAGCTCCTCTGAATCCAAGTGTTTGTGCCAACTGGGAACTGGTGTTCTGCGGCTTGCAGCTGTTTGGTGGGTGATGCAGTTGTAGATATTCAGGTGGCCGTTAACATCCACTTTCCCCTTCAAGATGGCACGATCTCCACATCCAAGCTTGTGGCACTGAGAGAAAAACCCAGAAGCAGTCGGTGCTGTCCAGTCAGGGGAGCCTCATCCAATAGTCCCCACCTTCTCCTGGAGTATATCTATCCCTTAACTCGCCACCATCAAACACTCCCAGTTTGACCCTCAGCTGTTCTCTGTCTGATCAGGTACAAGGCTTGGGATACTATTGTCAATTCTGCCACAATTTTTTTCACAGCTCTTTGAACATCTTTTTCCCAGTGAGAAAGTGTCCTTGGCACATTAAGGCCATATGAATATGTATTCCCAACTGTTTGAGGCACCTACCTAAATATTTCACTAATCTTGCATTGTGAATTCTCAATCTTTGCTTCATTTTTGTCCAGGGATTCAAGCTCATTCCTCATTCAAGTGTTTATACAGCGTATTGCCAAATATACCAGCTCACTAAATGTAAATTATTGCTACTATGTACACAAGCTTGACTATTATTTTGATATCTGAGTTTTGAATACTTTTCAACTGTTACATCAGGTCTAGGAGTATTGATTTTGAATATGTTTCTACTGTTTCATCAGCTCTATGCAAATGAATTCATGTTTCACCCACTTTCTTCCTAAAAGGGCAACTCTTTTAGATGCAATTATAAAAGAAAACAGTATTCCACTCACATCACTTCTCTGAACACAATTTTGCTGTGTCTAAACACTGTCCTGAAGAAACTAACACTCTATGAACAGGTATTTCTAATGTAATGGGCACCTTCCTAAATACTTCCCTAGTCTTTCTTTCAGAATTGTCAGTGTTGGATTGAATTTTATCCAGTGATTCAAGGTCATTCATTGTGAATTCCAAGTATTTATACAGGATTTTCCATGTATGCCAGCTCTTCAAATGTAAATTATTTCTAGTTTAAACACTATCCTGTATATCACAGCACTTTGTATACAAATTCTTGGTATTTTAACACTACACTACAGCTATTAAGATTCTGCAACGAATTCCATGCATTTCAAATACATTTCTCAATATTTCCCAGATACGATTATTTTCAGTTCTGAGAGTTTTCACATTTTCAAATAGATATGTAGGCCATGTGAAAATGATATTTCAGGTTTTTAAACAACCTCCTTTTCCAATACACCAAAACATTCAGACTGAACTATACATGTAGCGAATATTCAACTCAGTTCTCTGATCTTGCAACACCATATTACAGTGATGGATCAATATCCTTCACATATTAAGGCTCTGTGAACATGCCTTTCCTACTGTTTCTGGCATTTACCTAAATATTTCCTTCGTCTTTCAAGGCAAATTCTCAGTGAATTATTCACTTTCATCCTGGATTCCAGCTCATTCTTTGTCAGTTACGGATAACTGCTGCACAAATGTAAATTATATCGAGTTTAGAGACTATCCTAACATTCACAGCCCTTTTATACAAATTCTTAGTGTTATAACAGTACACTAGATATTAAGGTTCTACAAATGTGTATCTTTGATTCAGAAATACTCCTAGACATTTTCCTCGTCTGTTATTTTTAATGAGAATTTTTACATTTTATACAGGTATATGAGCCCTATGAAAATTTTAATTACAAATGTAGCCAGTATCCAATTAATTTCTCTGCTATTGGAACACAATTTCGCAGTGAGGACACAGTGTCCTTCAGATATTAAGGTTCCATGATCATGTATTTCCTACTCTTTCTAGAATTAAACTAGATATTTTCAGTCTTTCATTGCGAATTATCACAGAATGATTCACATTTGTACGGTTATTCCAGCACATTGATTGTCAATTCTGAGTGTTTATATAGAATTTTTACTATATACCTACTGTACAAATGTAAATTATTTCTAGTTTAGAGACTATCATAATATTCACAGCTCTTTTGTACTAAATCTTAGTATTTTAACACTACACTAGATATTAAGGTTCTACAAATATATTTCTCTTTTTCAGATGTATTGCCAGACATTTCTGTGGTCTGTTATTCTTCAAACACTTTTCACAGGTGTGTCATCCCTAAGAAACTGATATTTTAAGTATTGAATCTACCTTCTTCCCACATCACTGACACATTCAGACTGAATTAAATATGTAGCCAGAATCCAATTCAGTTCTCTGCTCTTGGAACCTGATATTCCAGTGATGGATGATGTCCTGCAGATACTATGGCTCCATAAACATTTATTTCCTACTCTTCCCAGCATTTACCTAAATATTTCATTACACTTTCATTGCCAAATCTCAGTGAATGATTCACATTGTTCCTCGGATTCCAGCTCATGCATTGTCAATTCCAAGTGTTTATACGTCGGTTTTCCATATATACCCAATGCACAAATGTAAATTATTTCTAGTTTAAAGTCTCTCACAGCTTTTCTGTACAAATTCTTAGTACGTTCACATTCCACTCCACTAGAAACTAAGGTTACAGAAAGGTTTTTCTTTGTTTCACACATATTGATGTCAATTGTGTCCTCTGTTTCTCCTATTTCTGAAAATTTTCAGTTTCATACAGGTTTGTGAGCCGTAAGGAAATGACATTTTAAGTATTTTCCCAACCTCATTTTTAATAACTAAACACTTTCAGACTGAAATATACATGTATCCAATAACACATTATGTTCTCTGCTCTTGGAACACGTATCCTGGTAATACCTCAGACTGCTTTAAAGAAAACAGCTTTATGAACATGTCTTTCCTACTCATCCTGAATTTAACCAATTATAAGATTTGTCTTTCATTGCATATTCTGAGTGAATGATTCACTTTTGTCCTGTGAATGCAAGGCATATTTTATCAATTTACACTGTTTATCCACTTGTTTCCTTATATATCCACTGCACAAATGTAACTATTTTCAGGTAAGAGAATATCCTAACATTCACAGCTGTTTAAAAAAATTGTTGGTATTTTCACTAAACACTAGATATTAAGGTCCACAAGGTATTTCTGTATTTCATACTGATTTCTGCCATCTGTTTCTCTTCTTCCTGAGAGTGTTCAGAGTTAAATAGGTATGTGAACCGTAAGGAAATGATACTTTAAGTACTTAGTGATCTCTCTAAACAACAAAACATTCACATTGAATTATACATGTAGCAATATCCAACTCACATCTCTACCTTTGGAACACCATATTGCAGTGACGTATCAGAGTACTTCAGATATGAAGGTTCAGAGAACATGTATTTCCTGTTTCGGGCATTTACCTATATATTTTCCTGATTCTTTCATTGCGAATTATCAGTGAATGATTCATCTTTGTCCTGTGTTTGCCCCTCATTCTCGTCAATTGTGTTTATACAGCATTGTTCCTTATATACCCTATGAAGAAATGTAAATTTAAAGTTTTAAGACTCTCACAAGTTTCCTATACAAATCTTAGTACTTTTACACTCCACTCCACTAGATATTAAGGTTACACAAATGTATTTCTGTTTCACACATATTGCTGTACATTTGTTCATCTACTATTCTGTCTTCTGAAAGTATTCAGTTTCTCACAGGTAATTAAGCTGTAAGGAAATGACATTTTAAGTATTTTCCCAACCGTTTTTTCAATACACAAACACTTTCAGATGGAATTATACATGTAGCCAAAAAACCCATTATGTTCTCTGCTCTTGGAACTTATTATTCCTGTGTTTTATCAGTATCCTTCATCTAAAACAGCTCTATGCACATATATTTCCCACTCTTTCTTGAATTTCACTAATTATAAGTTCTGTCTTTCAATGCATATTTAGAGTAAATGATTCACTTTTCTCCTGTGAATGCACGGCATTCTTTGTCAATTTGCACTGTTTATCCATTTGTTTCCTTATATATCCACTGCACAAATGTAACCATTTTCAGGTTAGAGAATATACTAACATTCACAGCTCTTGTTTTGAAAATTCGTAGTATTTTCACTATACACGAGATATTAGGGTTCCACAAAGTTGTTTCTTTGTTTCAGACTTATTTCTGTCGCCTGTTTCTCTTATTTCTGAGAGCATTCAGTTTCATAGGTATGTGAACTGTAAGGAAATGATACTTTAAGTACTTTATGATCTCTCCAATACACCAACACATTCTGATTGAATAATACATGTAGCCAATATCCAAGTCACATCCCTAACTTTGGAACACCATATTTCAGTGACAGATCAGAGTACTTCAGATATCAAGGTTCAGAGAACATGTATTTACTACTGTTTCTGGCATTTACCTAAATATTTCCTCATTGTTCCATGGCGTATTATCAGTGAGTGATTCACCTTTATCCTGTGTTTGCATGTCTTTTGTCAATTGTAAGTGTTTATACAGCATTGTTCCTCATATACCCAATGAAGAAATGTAAATTATTTCTAGTTTAAAGACTCTCACAGCTTTTCTATACAAATTCTTAGTACTTTTACACTCCACTCCACTAGATACTAAGGTTACACAAACATATTTCTGTGTTTCCCACATATTGCTGTACATTTGTTCATCTATTATTCTGTCTTCTGAAAGTATTAAGTTTCTCACAGGTAATTAAGCTGTAAGGAAATGACATTTTAAGGATGTTCCCAACCTTTTTTTCAATACACAAACACTTTCAGACTGAATTATACATGTAAACAAATAACCAATTATGTTCTCTTGGAACACATTATACGAGTGATGCATCAGTATGCTTCAACTAAAAGGGCTCTATGCACAAATCTTTCCTACGCTTCCTGAATTTCACTAATTATAAGCTTGGTCTTTCATTGCATATTCAGAGTAAATGATTAACTTTTGTCTTGTGACTGCAGTTCATTATTTGTCAATTCACAGTGTTTATCCAGTTACTTCCTTAAATACCCACTGCACAAATATAAAGTATTTTCAGGTAAGAGAATATCCTAACAATCACAGCTGTTTAAAAAATTCTTAGTATTTTCACTACACACTAGATATTAAGGATCCACAAGGTATTTCTGTGTTTCATTCTGATTTCTGCCGTTAGTTGCTCTTCTTTCTGAGAGTGTTCACAGTTTAATAGGTATGTGAACCGTAAGGAATTGATACTTTAAGTATTTAATGATCTCTCCAATACACCAACACATTCATATTGAATTATACATGTAGCTAACATCCAAATAAGCTATCTACATTTGGAAGATGATATTGCAGTGACGGATCAGAGTACTGCAGATATCAAGGTTCAGAAAACATGTATTTCCTACTTTTTCAGGCATTTACCTACGTATTTCCTGATTCTTTCATTGCCAGTTATTAGTGAATGGTTCATATTTTTCCTGTGTTTAGACCTGATTCTTGTTCAATTGTGAGTGGTTATACAGCATTGTTCCTTATATACCCTATGAAGAAATGTAATTTCTAGTTTAAAGACTCTCTCAACTTTTTTATACAAATTCTTAGTACTTTTACACTCCACTCCACTAGATATTAAGGTCACACAAACGTATATCTGTGTTTCACACACATTGCTGTACATTTGTTCATCTACTATTCTGTCTTCTGAAAGTATTAAGTTTCTCACAGGTAATTAAGCTGTAAGGAAATGACATTTTAAGGATGTTCCCAACCTTTTTTTTCAATACACAAACACTTTCAGACGGAATTGTACATGTAGCGAAAAAACCCATTATGTTCTCTGCTCTTGGAACATATTATCCCAGTGATGCATCAGTATGCTTAATCTAAAACAGCTCTATGCACATATATTTCCCACTCTTTCTTGAATTTCACTAATTATAAGCTATTTCTTTCAATGCATATCCAGAGTAAATGATTCACTTTTCTCCTGTGAATGCAGGGTATTCTTTGTCAATTTGCACAGTTTATCCAGTTGTTTCCTTATATATCCACTGCACAAATGTACCGTTTTCAGGTTAGAGAATATCCTAACATTCACAGCTCTTGTTTTGAAAATTCTTAGTATTTTCACTATACACAAGATATTAGGGTTCAACAAAGTTATTTCTTTGTTTCAGACTTATTTTGGTTGCCTATTTCTCTTATTTCTGAGAGTGTTTACAGTTTCATAGGTTTGTGTACCCTAAAGAAATGAAACTTTAAGTACTTAATTATCTCTCTAATACACCAACATTTTCAGAATGAATTATACATGTAGCCAATATCCAACTCAGAGCTCTACCTTTGGAACAACATATTGCAGTGACAGATCAGAGTACTTCAGATATGAAGGTTCAGAGAACATTTATTTACTACTCTTTCAGGCATTTACCTGTATATTTCCTGATTCTTTGTGAATTATCAGTGAATGGTTCATGTTTGTCCTGTGTTTGCAGCTCATTCTTGTCAATTGTGAGTGTTTATACAGCATTGTTCCTTATGTACCCTATGAAGAAATGTAAATTTAATGTTTTAAGACTCTCACAGCTTTTCTATACAAATTCTTAGTACTTTTACACTCCACTACACTAGATACTACGGTTACACAAACGTATATCTGTGTTTCACACATATTGCTGTACATTTGTTCATCTATTATTCTATCTTCTGAAAGTATTACATTTCTCACAGGTAATTAAGCTGTAAGGAAATGACATTTGAAGGATGTTCCCAACCTTTTTTTCAATACACAAACACTTTCAGACTGAACTATACATGTAGCCAAATAATCAATTATGTTCTCTGCTCTCAAAACACATTATACGAGTGATGCATCAGTATGCTTCAACTAAAAGGGCTCTATGCACAAATCTTTCCTATGCTTCCTGAATTTCACTAATTATAAGCTTGGTCTTTCATTGCATATTCAGAGTAAATGATTAACTTTCGTCCTGTGACTGCAGTTCATTATTTGTCAATTCACAGTGTTTATCCAGTTACTTCCTTAAATATCCACTGCACAAATATAAGGTATTTTCAGGTAAGAGAATATCCTAACATTCACAGCTCTTATTTAAAAAATTCTTAGTATTTTCACTATACACTTTATATTAGGATTCCTGCTCTTGGAACACATTATACCAGTGATGCATCAGTATGCTTCAACTAAAAGGGCTCTATGCACAAATCTTTCCTACACTTCCTGAATTTCACTAATTATAAGCTTTGTCTTTCATTGCATATTCTGAGTGAATGATTCACTTTTGTCCTCTGCCTGAAGTTCATTATTTGTCAATTCAGTGTTTATCCAGTTACTTCCTTAAATACCCACTGCACAAATATAAAGTATTTTCAGAGAATATCCTAACAATCACAGCTGTTTAAAAAATTCTTTGTATTTTCACTATACACTAGATATTAGGGTTCCACAAGGTATTTCTTTGGTTTAGACTTATTTCAGTCGCCTGTTTCTCCTATTTCTGAGCGTGTTCACAGTTTCATAGGTTTGTGAACCGTAAGGAAATGATACTTTAAGTACTTAACCAATTACCTCTCTAATAAAACAACACTTTCAGATTGAATTATACATGTAGCTAACATCCAGATAGGCTTTCTACATGTGGAAGATGATATTGCAGTGACGGATCACAGTACTTCAATGTTCAGAGAACATGTATTCCTACTGTTTCAAGCATTTAACTATATATTTCCTGATTCTTTCATTGTGAATTATCAGTGAATGAATCACCGTTATCCTGTATTTGCACCTCATTCTTGTCAATTGTGTTTATGCAGCACTCTTCCATATATACCCAATGTACAAATGTAAATTATTTGTAGTTTAAAGACTCTCACAGCTTTTCTGTACAAATTCTTTGTACTTTCACTTCCACTCCACTAGAAATTAAGGTTACACAAAGGTTTTTCTTTGTTTCACACACATTGCTGTCAATTGTATCCTCTGTTTCTATTTCTGAAAGTTTTCAGTTTCATACAGGTTTGTGAGCCGTAAGGAAATGACATTTTAAGTATTATCCCCAACCTCTTTTTTAATAACTAAACTCTTTCAGACTGAGTTATACACGTATCTAATAGCACGTTATGTTCTCCTCTCTTGGAACACGTTATCCCAGTGATGCGTCAGTATGCTTCAACTAAAACGGCTCTATGACCTTATCTTTCCTTCTCTTTCCTGAATTTTACTAATTATAAGCTTTGTCTTTCACTGCATATTCTGAGTGAATGATTCACTTTCGTCCTGTGAATATGGTTCATTCTTTGTCAATTCACAGTATTTATCCAGTTTATTCCTTATATAACCATTGTACAAATGTAAAGTGTTTTCAAGTAATAAAATATCCTAACATTCACAGCTCTTCTTTAAAAATGTTTTAGTATTTTTCCTATACACTAGAGATCAAGGTTCCACAAAGTTATTTCTGTGTTTCATACTGATTTCTGCCGTCTGTTTCTATTCTTTTTTGTGAGTGTTCACAGTCCCATAGGTAAGTGAACCGTAAGGAAATGATACTTGAAGTACTTAATCAATGATCTCTCCAATACACCAACACATTCAGTTTGAATTATACATGTCGCCAATATCCAACTCACGTCTCTACCTTTGGAACACCATATTGCAATGCCAGATCAAGGTTCTTATAACATGTATTTCTTAATATTTGTGGCATTTTCCCAAATATTTCCTCAGTTTTATTGTGAATTATTATCTGTGAATGATAATCCTTTGTCCTTGTTTGCACCTCATTCTTATAAATTGTGAGTGTTTATATAGCATTGTTCTATATAAACCTAATGAACAAGTGTAAATCATTTCATAAGACTCTCACAGCTTTTCTTTACAAAGTCTTAGTACTTTCACAGTCCACTCCATAGATAGAAAGGTTCCACAAGCTTAGTTCTCTGTTTAACATATATTGTTGTACAATTGTACCCTCTGTTTCTCCTATTTCCAAGACTTTTCCCAGTTTCTCACAGGTATGTGAGCTGTAAGAAAATGATATTTAAGTATTTCCGGACCATTTTTTCGTTACACTAACACTTTCAGTGTGACTTATACAAGTAGCCAGTTACCCATTTGTTTTCTCTTGGAACATGATATCCCAGTGATGCATCACTGTGCTTCTAAGAAAACGACTCTATGAACATGTATTTCCTACTCTTTCCTGAATTTAACTAATTATAAGATTTGTCTTTCATTGAAGATTCTGAGTGAATGATTCACTTTCGTCCTGTGAATGCAGCTCAGTCTTTGTCCATTCACATTGTTTATCCTGTTTTTTTTCTTATATATCCACTCCACAAATGTAAACTATTTTTAGGTAAGATAATATGCTAATATTCACAGCTCTTGCTTAAAAAATTCTAAGTATTTTCACTGTACACTAGATATTATTGTTCCAAAAAGGTATTTCTGTGTGTCAGACTTATTTCTGTCATCTGTTTCTCTTCTTTCTGAGAGTGTTCACAGTCATAGGTACGAGAACCGTAAGGAAATGACACTTTAATTACTTAATCAATGATTTCTCCAGTACACCAACACATTCAGATCGAATTTTACATGTAGCCCATATCATACTAACATCTCTACCTTTGGAACACCATATTGCAGTGATGGATCAGAGTATTTCAGATATCAAGGTTCTAAGAACCTGTATTTAGTACTGTTTCTGGCTTTTACCTAAATATTTCCTCATTGTTTCATTGTGAATTATCCTGTATTTGCACCTCTTTCTTGTCAATTGTATTTATATAGCATTGTTCCCTATATACCCAATGAACAAATTTATATTATTTCTTGTTTAAAGGCTCTCACAGCTTTTTATACAAATTCTTAGTACTTTCACACTCCACTCAGCTAGGTATTAAGGTTACACAAACATATTTTTGTGTTTCACCCATATTGCTGTACATTTGTGTCATCTATTATTCTCTTTATTTTTTATGTTTTTATCAATTTTTTATACATAGCTCCCCATTGCCACCCCTCCTTCCCAGGCATACCCCAATCCCCCCAGTGTCTATGTTCATTGGTTATGCTTATATGCATGCATGCAAGTCCTTTGATTGATCTCTTATCTACCTCACCTAACTTTAATATTCCTGCTATAATTTCACAGTCTGTTTGAAGCTTTACTGCCTCTGTATCTATGTTTTTGTTCATCAGTTTATGATATTCTTTATTATTCACAAATGAGTGAGATCATGTGATGCTTCTCCTTCATTGACTGGCTTATTTCACTAAGCATAAGGCTCTCCAGTTCCAACCAGGTTACTGCAAATGGTAAGAATTCCTTCTTTTTAATGGCAGCATAGAATTCCATTGTGTAGATGTACCATGGTTTTCTGATTCACTCATCTGCTGATGGGCACCGAGGCTGTTTTCAAATTTTAGCTATTGTAAAGTGTGCAGCTATGACCATTGGGGTGCATAAATCCTTTCTGATTGATGTTTGTGATTTCTTAGGATAA
Organism: Lasiurus cinereus; assembly: GCA_011751065.1. NCBI lineage: Eukaryota > Metazoa > Chordata > Mammalia > Chiroptera > Vespertilionidae > Lasiurus > Lasiurus cinereus. The sequence goes on from JAAGEH010001383.1 coordinate 23,933, forward strand.
ATTCCTAAGAGTGAGATTACAGGGTCAAATGGGAGATCCATTTTTAGTTTTTTGAGGAAACTCCATACTGTTCCCTACAGTGGCTGCACCATCTGCATTCCCACCCACAGTGCACAAGGGTTCCTTTTTCTCTGCATCCTCGCCAACACTTGTCCTTTGTTGTTTGTTGATGATTGCCATTCTGACCATTGTAAGATGTTATTGCATTGTCGTTTTGAATTGCATCTCTCAGATGATTAATGACTTTGAACATGTTTGTATGTGTCTCTTGGCCTTCCTTCTGTCATCTTTCGAAAAGGTTCTATTTAGGTTCGTTGCCCATTTTTTTATTGGATCGTTCATCTTCCTTTTATTAAGTTGTATAAGTTGGCTGTAGATTTTGGAGATTAAACCTTAATCAGTGATAACATTTGCAAATATGTTCTGCCATACAGTGGTCTTCCTTGTTGTTTTGTTGATGGTTTCTTATGCTGTGCAAAAGCTTTTTATTTTGATGTAGTCCCATTTGTTTATTTTTCTTCAGCTTCAATTGCCTTTGGGGCAGTATCAGTGAAGAAGTTCTTTCGGCATATGTCTGAGATTGTGCTGCCTGTGGATTCCTCTAGTATTTTTATGGTTTCCCATCTAATGTTTAAGTCCTGTATCCATTTTCAATTTATTTTTGTATTTGGTGTAAGTTGGTGGTCCAGTTTCATTTTTTTGCATGTATCCGTCCAATTTTCCCAACACCATTTATTGAAGAGTCTATCTTGGTTCCATTGTATGTTCATGCCCACTTTGTCAAATATTAGTTGAGCATAGTGGTTTGGGTGCATATCTGGGTTCTCTATTCTATTCCATTGGTCTATATGTTTGTTCTTGAGCCAGTACCAGGCTGTTTTGAGAATGGTTGCTTTGTAATATACCTTGTAATCTGGTATTGAGTTCCCACCTACTTTATTTTTTTTTTCTCAGAATTGCTGTGGCGATTTGTGGTCTTTTTTTGTTCCAGATGAATCTATGAATAATTCTATCTAGGTCTGTGACATATGCCAATGGTATTTTAACGTGTAGTGCATTAAATCTATATATTGCTTTGGGTAGTATGGACATTTTAATGATGTTGATTCTCCCAATCCATGAGTATGGTATGCTCTTCCATCTGTTAACATCTTCCTCCATCTCTTTTTTCAGTGTCCTGTAGTTTTCTACATATAGGTCTTTTACCTCTTTAGTTAGGTTTATTCCTAGGTATCTTAATTTTTTTGATGCGATGTAAATGGGATTGCTTTTTTAGTCTTTCTTTCTGTAATTTCAGTATAAGTGTATAGAAATGCCACAGACTTGTTAGCATTAATTCTGTATCCTGCTACATTCAAAATTCATTAAGTCAATTAGTTTCAGAATGGAGACCTTTGGTTTTTTTTATTAAATCTTTATTATTCAAATTATTACATTTGTCTCTCTTTTTTCCCCTACATAGCTCCCCTCCACCCCTCTTTCACCCCTCTCACAACCCTTATCTTTACCCCAATTGATGAGTCCATAGGTGTATGAATTTTGTCCAGTCACTCTCTGTACCCTCCCCCCTTTTCCCCCTGAGTTTTATCAGTCCACTCCCTTTCTGTGCTCCTGATTGTAGTATAGTCACCAGTTTATTATGTTGATCAAATTTTGAATTCACTTAATTTTTAGATTCACTTTTTGATAGATATGTATTTGTTATATGTAATTATTTATCTTTTACCTTTTTCTTCTTTTTTTTCTAAAAGAGTACTTTTCAGCATTTCATATAATACTTTTTAGTATTTCATATAATACTTTTCAGCATTTCATATAATACTGATGAACTCCTTCAGCTTTTTTTATGTGTGAATATCTTTATCTGCCCTTCAATTTTGAATGATAGCTTTGCAAGACCATTTATTGAAGAGGTTATCATGGCTCCATTGTGTGTTCATGCCTCCTTTGGGAAATATTAGATGAGCATATTGGTTTGGGTGAATATATGGGTTCTCCATTGTAATACATTGGTCTATATGTCTGTTTTTGTGCCAGTACCAGGGTATTTTGAGAACAGTTGCTTTGTAATATAGCTTGAAATCTGGTATTGATATCCCACCCACTTTATTCTTCTTTCTCAGAATTGCTATGGCTATTCATGGTCTTTTTTTGTTCCAGATGAATCTATGAAGAATCCTTTCTAGGTCTGTGAAATATGTCATTGGTATTTTAATGGGTAGTGCATTGAATCTATAGATCGCTTTCGCTAGTATGGATATATTAATGATGTTGATTCTCCCAATCTATGAGCATGGTATGCTCTTCCATCTATTAACAAATTCCTCTATCTTTTTTTTCAGTGTCCTGTACTTTTCTACATATAGGTCTTTTACCTATTTACTTAGGTTTATTCCTAGGTATCTTAATTTTTTTGTGCGATGGTAAATGAGATTGCTTTTTTAGACTCTCTTTCTGTAATTTCACTATTAGTGTATAGAAATGCCACAGACTTCTTAGCATTAATTTTGTATCCTGCTACATTGCCAATTTCATTAATTAAGTCAATTAGTTTTGGAATGGAGTCCTTTGGGTTTTTTATGTACAATATCATGTCATCTGCAAATAAGGAGAGATTTACTTCTTCTTTTCTGATTTGGAGGCCTTTTATTCTTCTTCTTGTCTCATTGCAATGGTTAATACTTCCAGTACAATGTCAAACAGGAGAGGTAAGTGTTCCTGTTCTTAGTGGAAACGGTTTTAGTTTTCGCTCAGTGAGTATGATGTTAGCTGTGGGTTTATCATATATGGTTTTTATGATGTTGAGATATGCCCCATCTATTCCCAAATTGCTGAGAGTTTTTATCAAGAAAGGGTGTTGGATTTTGTCAAATATTTATCTGTATCAATTGATATGACTGTGATTTTTCTCTCTCATTTTGTTTCTGTGATGTATCACGTTTATTGATTTGCGAATATTGTACCATCCATGCATTCATGAGATAGAATCGTACTTAGTCAAGGTGTATGATTTTTCTGATGTACTGCTGGATCCGATTTGCTGGAATTTTGTTGAGGATTTTGGCATCTATGTTCATGAGAGACATTGGCCTTTAATTCTCTTTCCTTGTGTTGTCTTTATCTGGTTTTGGTATTAGGGTGATGCTGGCTTCAAAGAAGGTATTTGGAAGTGTTCCTTCTTCTTGAATGTTTTTGAATAGTCTGAGGAGGATAGGTTTTAATTCTTCACTGAATGTTTGGTAAAACTCTCCTTTGTAGCCATCTGGTCCCCGGCTTTTATTTGCTGGAAGCTTTTTGATGACTGCTTCAATTTCTTCCATAGTGATTGGACTACTGAGATGTTTAGATTCCTCCTCGTTGAGGTTTGGAAGTTTATATTTTTCTACGAAAATGTCCATTTCTTGCAGGTTGTCCAATTTGTTGGAATAGAGTTGTTCATAGTGTTTCTTAACAATCCTTAGTATTTCCACAGGGTCTGTTGTTATTTCTCCTCTTTCCTTTCTGATTTTGTTCATTTGGGTCTTCTCTCTTTGCTTCTTGGTGAGCCTGGATAGAGGTCCATCAATCTTGTTTATCTTTTCAAAGAACCAGCTCCTGGTTTGTTGATCTTTTGAATTGTTTCTTTGGTCTCCAAGTTGTATATCTCCACGCTGATCTTCTCTATTTTCTTCCTTCTGCATACACTGGGCTTTTCTTGTGGCTCTTATTCTAGCTCTTTGAGTTGTAGTGTTAGGTAATTTATTACCATTGTTTGCTGTTGTT